>JANBPO010005437.1:0-19315 GCA_024336825.1 Amorphophallus titanum | reverse complement strand
AATACAACACCCAAGAAAAAGATTACAGAGGAGCGAAGAGTACTTAACCAGCATATATGCCGACATTTTCCCCAACTCTCAGAAATGCCAATGCCAACACCATAATGTCTTTAACAACCGCACGGCAATAAACAACATCAAGGCACACATGGCCAAGATGAAGTCATATCGAGGAAAATAATTCTCTTGATCGGCCAGAATATTCCAACCAATGATCCACGACCCGTGGGTTACCAGCCCACACGCTTCCGCTACGCACTCATACAATGCACATAGGCATCAAAAATACCTCGGTATTCGTATCTCGGCACACACTCGGTGCTATCGCAATTCATGAAACTGTAATATAACTCACCTCGAGTACCGATCCTGCTAATAACCGATCACAAGTCGCGTAAGTGCAACCCAAAGAGAGTACCAGCTTCAGCACAAAGCGCAAGGAAAGGCTATTCTCAGCTTACCCTTACGTCCTGAAATAATTTCTGAACCCTCACAACACATCAGCTACCAGACACGGCACGATGAACACTGTGCACAATGGCTCCTAACAAAAAATTGGGTCCAAAGCCAAGCAACCGTCGAACAAGGAGTAAGTTAGGTTCAGAGCTAACACAGTCCACACTTAAGCAGACACAGAACAAGGCTTCACCAAGATAGCACTTCTAAGGCTTACCTTGAAAAGATTCCACCAAATAGGATGAGAAGAATCAAGCTCACTAATAGTAGCTCAACAGGAAGGGAAAATCCTAGGTTCGCCTGAGCATCCTCTCAACCAAGGCATATAATCGACCACTTTGACACAATCTCAACACCTCAGGAGCTGATCAAATCGCAAGCTGGGAAGGCCAAAACAACATTAATCTCCACAGGAGAACATGCACGGCTGTCACCAACAATAAAACAAATCAGCCACCTGGAAATGCCACCGAAAAAGAAGTCTCGAGCAGTGCACTGCAGATTTACGCATGTCGGTGAACTCTGCCAAGTACAGTATAACCGAGACAAACACCATGACAAAAAGAGCATCCCGTTACAGCCTGACGAGAGTAAAACCATCTCGCACAGTGCCAACACAGCACGCACAAGACCACACATGGAAAACAAAGCGATAAATAATCGCAAAACCTACACCAGCTGTCGACTGTACTGGACCTTAAGGACTCTAAGTACTGTAATATCTCGAATTCCCATGTACTTGCACACAATACGCTCTGATACCAACTGTGATGATGCAGACTCTGGATACCGGGTAAACCCGATACCACTTGGAACCTGTGAAGCCTCCCAAGAGCGGTAAAGCTCCGAAGGGAGATAAAAAATGCATAGACTCAAAGTGGGCATAAGAGAAATATGCATGAGCTTGTATTAAAGAGAATGTGGATAGACTTGAATTGAAAAATGTACACGGACTTGGTTTAGTCCAAAAGGGAAAGATGCACAGAGTTTGGTGTTTTCCAATATGGAGAAAAAAATACACGAACTTGAATTGCATGTATGAGAAGTGTGCACAGACTTTGTTAGCCATTGCCAGAGAAATGTGCACGGACTTAGCATCGCACATGAATGAAATGTGCATGGACCTTAGTTGCACGGACTTGGTGTTTATACCAAAACGTGCACAAACTCAACAATCACAAGAAGACATGCACGGACTTGGTGTTCACACCAAAACATGCACGGATATTGTTTTCAAAGAAACATGCACGAACTATGTATGCAACAGCGTTAGGACATGAATGGACACAACATACACGGACTTCAGTTACTCATGCGACAGATATGCACATACTATTTATGCACAGACTTGGTTTTTCGACATGGAATAAAGACATGCACGGACTATGTATGCACGGACTTTGGTTCGTTCCAAAGATGAAGAATGCACGGACTATGTATGCATGGACTTGATTTAGAAGAAACGTGTAGGGGCTTTGTTGAAAGAACCACATGCACGGGCTTTGTTGGAAGTGTGTGCATGGACTTGGTTTGAACAAAACGTGCACAGACTTTATTTGTAACACAAGAAAATATGCACAGACTTCTAAATGCATCGTGCAACTGTCACGGACTCTAAATGTAACTCAACAGCTACACATCAAGCAGAATATTTCTAAGTCCAAAACTTCCATGGACTTGAGAAATAAATGAACAGCATGCATGGACTTGTGTATGCACGGACTTTGTTATTGCTAAGGGCAAAACCTACACGGACTTAAACAATGAAAAAGATACAATGTGCACAGACTACTATATGGTCCACACTACCTGTTCGGTGAAATGAAGTGCACACTGGCTTATGTGCAATGAGCAAGGTTGTTGACTTTGACGAGATGAGGTTGACTTTGACAGGGTTAATTTTATGCATGCATGTAACCACATAGGCTTATGTGCAATGAGCAAACACATGATCAAATACACCAAAAGGATGCAGCCAGCAGAACACATATTGAATCATGGAGCAATCAAACATCAGACGCATAATGACTCATAATGTTTGCTATTATCAAAACACAGGGACACAACAATCTCCAGGGACACAACAGCCACCACCTCTTCGACTGCTCCTAGCAGAGAGGACCCTCCACCCAGGAGGTTGATGATGATTAGTCCTAGAGAGAATTAGTCCCACATCGGATGTTGAGAGAGCAACCGAGTGCTTATAAAGAAGGTCTTCACCTCTTAACCCAAGAGGGCCTTTTTACAAGGATAAAATCCTAGCCACCCTTCAGCGTGGCGGGGACAATGCCTCTTGGGGGCACCAGAAAATGTTCATCTCGTATCTACAAAGTAGCACCGTCTGTGGAAATCCTGAGCTCGCACTCACTTGCCCTCTTAAGGGGGGGATTGTGTAGAGGACCTAGGGTCACGAGATTAGTCCCACATCAGATGTTGAAAGAGCAACCGAGTGCTTATAAAGAAGGTCTTCACCTCCTAACCCAAGAGGGCCCTTTTACAAGGACAAAACCCTAGCCGCCCTTCAGCGTGGCTAGGATAATACCTCTTGGGGGCACCAGAAAAGGTTCATCTCACATCTACAAAGTGGCGCTCCAGTCTCGACCACAGTCCTAGAGCCGCCTGCTTCGACCCCAGCCTCCTCGACCCCCTCTTGCTTAGAAGACGAAAGAGCCAGCCTTCAATTGGTTTGGTAATGTTGGACCATGAAACCCAGTGGCGTTTCAGACCTTCTTTGCCAGTCCAAAAGAACTTGGCGCACAGTTTATTAATAGTGCCAATGAGTGTTGCAGGTAAGCATGATGCACTGGTAGTGTAGATAGGGATAGATTAGAGCATAGAGTTTATGAGACTTCTTCTACCTGCTTGAGATAAGTATTTGGATTGCTAGCTCTCTAACCTGTTGCAAATTTTGTCAATCAGGTATTTATAGTGTGAGACTCTTTTCCTTCCTTCATACAGAGGAACTCCAAGGTATGAGTGCAGTCCACTCTTATGCTGAAAACCGGTGCTGTCTGATAATCTTTTAATAATAGCAGGTGATGCATTGTGTGATACAAGAAAACTACTTTTACTGCTGTTCACTTTCTGATCGGAGGATACCTCATAATCCCTAATGAAAGCCAGAATACCTTTAATGTTCTTCGCCATTCCATTTAGGAACACCAGAGTATCATCAGCATAAAGTAAGTGAGTTATTTGCTGACAGCCTCTAGGCACCTGAAAGAACTGAACCTGCCCACTGTTAAAAAGCATGGTAATTCCCCTACTAAGTGCTTCCTCTGCTATGATAAACAGTGCTGGGGCTAAGGGGTCACCCTGTCTAACCCCCCTGGAAGATTTGAAGTAACCAGTCGGGGTTCCATTGTACAAGATAGAAAACCAGCAGTTGCATAGCATCATTGAGAGAACAAAATCTATTAGAAAAATCAAAAGCTTTCATAACTGCTATCAAAAAGACCCACTCCAACCTATCTCCCTTGTATATGGGCCAGAGGCTGTGGTGCCAATTGAATTGGAGGTTCCATCACTGCGGGTCGCCATTCAGCATGGGTTGGCTAGCAGTGAACAAACTGACATAGAAAGAAGACTGGAAGAGCTCGCCTAGCTCGAAGGAAAGTGTCTCTGAGTGCAACAAAATATTCAACTATAGCAAGCTCGCATGGCCCGTGCTTTCGACAAGCTGGTCAAAGGGTGAGAATTCAAGAAGGGTGACCTTGTGATGGTCAAAAGGAGAGAAGTGATGGCCTCCAACCCTAAGGGGAAGTTGGTTGAAAATTGGGTCAGACTATATATCATCTGTCGGGTCTATGAAGGGGGTGCCTACTTCCTCGCAGATCACAAAGGAGTAGTCTAGTTTTTCCCTCTTAATGGGAAGCATTTAAAGTTGTACCATATAGCCTTGCCGGCATTCACAGAATGACCGAAATTCACCTTGGCCTAGTGGCACTCCACCCTGGTCGAGCACTCCAAAATATCCAGTCAGCTCAGACCGATTCTAGGGCCATTGGCTCACAATTCCAGAAACATCCCTGGCATACACTAATCTCAGGGTCCCTTGAGAGCCTCGTGTAGTCCCACTAGGTTTCCACTCTTCACAATATCGCCATTATGGGCCTTACATCCAAATCGGCGAAAATTCTCCCTTTGCGTTAACATTACCCTCTTGGTAACGAATAAACCACTTTCTTGGTGCAAGGCTTCGTGCCCTAGCCAACTGTTACACAATATCGACATTACGGACCTTACACCCGAATCGACATAGAAACTCTTCTTTACGTTAGCATTACCTTCTTGTTGACAAATAAACCCTTTTCTCGGTGCAAGACTTCGTGCCCTAACCGAAATTACACAATATTACCATTATGGGCCTTACATCCAAATCGGCGTAGAAATTCTTCCTTTGCGTTAGCATTATCTTCTTGCTAACAAATAAGCCTCTTTATCGGTGCAACGCTTCATGCCCTAGCCAACTTTTATATAATATCGCCACTGCGGGCCTTACGTCCAAATCGATGCAGAAATCCTTCCCTTGCGTTGGCATTAACACTTGCCAATGAATAAACCCTCTCTATCGACACAAGGCCCCGTGCCCTAACCGACCTTTATACAATATCGCCATTATGGGACTTACGTCCGAATCGGCAAAAATTCCTCCTATGCGGTGGCATTAACCCCTTGCCAATGAGTAAACCCTTTCTATCTGCGCAAGGCCCCGTGCCCTTGCCAACAACCATATGTTGTCATCTAGGGTCGAGCATCGCCCATCGACCCATCGTTATTCGTCCTGAGTCAATGACTCCACCCTATAATGGCAAAGGCATTATACTGATGCCTTGGCTATATCTCCCATGTCGTCTTATGACACCCAGTCCCGCTGATGCGTCCCAATGTTGTCATACTCTATCCCACCGGGATCGCCAGCATTCTGAACCCTTGGATTTGATTCATATGCCCCGCGTGGGCTGTCAAATCCGTCTCTTTTTCTTATCAACTTGACTCATATGTCTTTTGGCTAGTCAACCTTATATTTTCAATTCCGAATTTGATTCTCATGCCCCTTCGGACTGTCAAGTCCATCCATTCCTTTCAGGAGCTGACTCATATGTCCCTCGGCATGTCAGCTCCACCCATATTTTAGACTTCCCGGGTTGGTTCCCATGTCTCTCTAGGCTATCCAATTCGCCCTTCTAGTCCCATCGGGCTCGACCTATGCATGTCCCTTTAAGGCTGCCGACCCATCTGGCCTATCAACTTTCGGGTTTAACTCATACGTCTCCGTCGGGCTGTTAAATCCACTTACTTTTTGTCCCACCGGGTCTCACTTATGCATGTCCTTTTCAGACTGCCAACCCACCTTGCCTATCGACTTTCGTGTTTGACTCTCACGTCCCACTAGGGCTATCAAATCCATCATTTCTTTCTTTTAGATCTGGCCTATGCATGCCCCTCTTGGGCCGCCAACCCATCTTACTTATCGACTTTCGGATTTGACTCAGCGTCCCATTACGGCTGTCAAATCCGTACTTTCCTTCTTCTGGGTTCGGCCTGTGCATGCCCCTTTCGGGCAGCCAACCCATCTTACCTATCAACTTTTAAGTTTGACTCTCACGTCTCATTAGGGTTGTCAAATCCATCCTTTTCATCTTTTGGGTCTGGCCTATGCATGCCCCTTTCAAGCTGTCAACCTATTTTCGCCTCTTGGCTTCAGGCTTGACTCGCATATCCCACTGATATTGTCAAGTTCATTCTTGTCTCCACAGGGTTTGCCCTATGCATGCCTTCTCAAGCTGCCAACCCTATTTGCCTATTGGCCTTCAGATTTGATTCATATGTCTCACCTGGACTGTCAAATCTATTCTTTCATCGTACCGGGCTTGGTCTACGCGTGCCCCTTTTGGGCTGCCAACCATCTAGCCTATCGGCTTCCAAGTTTAACCCGCATGTCCCTTCCGGACTGTTAAACCTACTTATGTGTCGTCCCAACTGAGCTTGGCCTATGCACGCCCTTCTCGCGTTGCCAACCCACTCGACCTATCGGTCTTTGGATTTGACTAAGCGCGTCCCACTAGGGCTGTCAAATCCACCCACTTCCGTGGAGAGTCGACCCCTTGGGTTGACACTTGTTTTGTGAATTTCTGATCGGGTTTTCGAATCTGAACTCGAACCCACTAATCTTGGGTCCGAATGCCTTGGTTATTTACCACAATGGGCTTAGGGAATCCACCATCTTTTCTGAGTGGTATGAAGAGGATTTGGCAAGGGCGTTTGAGTCTTAATAACATGTTTATTACTTGATATATATATGGCCTCCCTTGGGTCCGATCGAAAGAGACACAAGAGGTTTTTCTAACGTGACATCTTCTTGCAGGTTGAAGAGGAGAGGACCAGTGCTCTTGAAGGGAAGGAGGAACCCGCGGCCAAGCTGTGCAACTTTCATCCTCGAGCTTGAAGCTGGAAGGAGGCCGCTACCAGTCTCCACCATCTTCTTGCTTGGGCGGACTCCATCAAAGGGGGCCTTTCTTTCTCTCTTGTGACTTCATTCTACAGCACCCTCCATTTGATCTCCTGCATGATTATCAAGGGGAAAATCTTGTCTATCCATTTTCTTATTGTCTTGGAGCTTAGATTCTTATTCTGAGACTGAGCATTGTATTTTCTCATTCTATGTACGTCTCAAACGATTTCGGAGCTTGCTCCGAGTGTGTACGGTTTCTCGTCGTCATGCGAGAACCCACGTGTGTGGGCCGTCGTGCCCATGTGTGTGGTGGTTGCTGCCGTAGCGCAGCGTGTTTTGTGAAATCCTCTCGAGGTGAGAGGGGTGGACGTAGGACGACACTTGGTGCGTCCGAACCACCTAAAAATCACTGTGCCGTGGTTTGCTATTGTGTGGTTGCTATATTTCTATTTGTTCATCATACGAGTGAGATTCGGTGAGACAAGAGTTTGATTAATTGTTCGCTCATTCATCACCTTCCGAGTGGTATCATCTTGCGTTGAGAGTTGTGAGTGCTTGTATGTGATTCGATTGATCATTTTAATCAACCGTAAATTAGTGCTTAATTTTCCATCGTTGTGCTTCAATTAAATTCGGTCTAAATTTTTCGATAAGGGCGGGCAATCAATTCACCCCCCTCTCGATTGCATCCTAACCCGGGCCAACACCCTCACTTCGAGAGGCTCCTCCCCCAAGGGCATCGGCGCACAGCTCTCTCCGGCGGGGTGTCTGCTCAACGATGGCGAAGGTAGGTGCACCGTCTCTCCCACAAACAAAAAACCTCTCCTTTCGTGCCCTACGAAGCTGGCTGCAGCAGCAACCAACCAATAACAAGCGAAGATGGTCGTGGCAGCAGCGGTGGGAGAAATAAGGAAAAGGGGTTTGGGAAGGTTTTTCTCCGGACTCAATAGGAGATCCTGAGCATGCGGAAAATGATCCTCCCAATCCTCAGAGATAAGAAATTTATCAAGCCTCGAACATGAAGCCCCCGCTCTCGTTTTAGACCAAGTAAAGCACCCATGCGCCATGCCAATATCAACCAAAGCCGCCTCCTCAATGAAATAAGAAAAATCTTCCATGTCCCCCGAAAGGACAGCATCTCCCAACCTCTCCCAAAGAGCCGCCACATCATTAAAATCTCCTCCCACATACCAAGGCCTACCCGAGGAGAGGTGAAGGCTAATCAACTCTTCCCAAAGCAGTCGCTTCTTCTCTCCCCCCTATGAACCATACACCCCGATGAAGTCCCAAGAGAAGCCATCCTTCCCCGAAGTGAAATGAAGAGAGATGACCCACCTGCTAATGTGCCTATCCGCTGACACCACCTCAACCTCAAAGGGGTTCCAAAGGATCATGATCCCCCCTGACCTTCCCTTTGCCAGCGAAGCAACTCCTCTGGAAAGCCTACCATACCCTAACTCCCTCATAAGTGACTCCCCCTCCCCTTCACATTTGGTTTCTTAGATGCAAAGGATGTTGATCCTACATCTCCTCACTAACTCCTTCACCACCATCTTTTTCTCAACCCCTCCAAAACCTTTCACGTTCCATGAGACAATCATCATAGAGACAAAGATCAAACCATCTCTTCCCCTTTCCCTACCTCCTCCCTCACCTCCCTCTGTTGGACCCATTCCTCATGTAGAATAACTGCACACCACCTCTTAGAAATATTGGTACACACCCCTCTCACATCTTTCTCAGCCTCCGCCTCAAAGGAAATACACACCTAATCGGCCATTGCCCTCAGCTGCTCCTCTATCAATTTCTGAACATTCGTCGTCATCTCCCGCGCCTCCTCTCTCGACATGTGTTATTTCCTCTTCTGCTCCCCGCCAACGTGATGAGGGCCATTGGACCCTCTAAACAGGCTGGCAAGGTCAAGACTTCAACTGCAAGAGCACCAGCTTTCGTGAGCTACACCTCATCCGAGTTGTTGCGGGTTACAGTCTCCAACCTGTTGCCCTGAGACTACTGCCATGAGAAGCTTGGAACGGCAACATCTGGAGCCCCCTCCAACTTGTTGCCCTATGTCTGCCGCCCAGAGTGGCACAAGACGACACTATCAGGTGGCATGGCTGACACTACTACCCCAATAATCGCAGACGACCGAAGGGCCTGAGCAGGAATATGAAACAGAGATCCCCACTGAGGAAGGAAGGGCGGTTCTGGCGGTAACACAATCTGGCAAGCCCCAACACTGGAAGACCCACCATCCGGTGCTCCGGCAACTGCCATCGTGACCGACACAAGCTGATCCCCTAGACCATCCCGTTCAAGTCGCACCGGAGAGCCCACCGTCAGAGCCAGACCAACTGTCGGTAAGGAGGAGGCGATGGCGAGGCGATAGACAAAGCATTCTTAAAAAAAGTAGTTTCCAATACCTGGGGTCTATTATTCAAGAGAATGTGGAGCTCTATGATGATGTTGTATATAGGATCAAGACAGGTTGGTTAAAACGGAAAAGTGCATCAGGAGTTCTTTATGATCGTCGTATGCCTATGAACCTGAAGAAGAAGTTTCATAGAACAGTTGTGAGACATACTCTTTTATATGGTACCGAGTGTTAGGCAATAAGAAAAGAACACATTCACAAAATGTGTGCGGCGGAGATGAGGATGCCGAGATAGATGCATGGTAAAACTAAGAAAATATTAGAAATGAATGCATCCGTGGGGGCTTGAGTGTACCTCCAATTGATGGTAAAATGATGAAAAATAGGCTTAGATGGATTGGACATGTACACCGTCGCTCTAACTCATCACCAGTTAAAAGATATGACAAAATCTTAGTGGATGCTAGTAAAAGAGCTCTTGAAAGGTTTAGAATGAGATGGTGCGATGTTATTTGGAAGAGCATTAGTTTATTGAGTTTAAATATGAATATAGCACTTACTAGAAATCTTTGGCGAAATATGATTCATGTAGTCGACCCCAAATTGAGATTAGGCTTTGATGATGATGATGATGAATGACAAGTTTGACGATGCATTAGATACTTAGAAGGCTATCATTAAATATTATGAGAACCTTTTTACAGAAGAAGAGGAATGGAGGCCACAGATTAGTGGTGATGTTTTCAGCAAAATCTCGGAAGATGAATCTCTCTCTCTCATGAAATCATTCTCGGAGGAGGAAATCAAGCATTCTATCTTCAGTATGGAGGCGAGTAAGTCCCCAGGACCCTATAGTTTCTCTATGGGCTTCTATCAACATTTTTGGCATATTGTGAAGGATGATGTTATATGGCAGCAGTCCGATAATTTCAGAACAACCCTGTGGCTGTGAGGTGTTTTAACTCCACATTTCTGGTGCTTATCCCAAAAAGGAATAATGCTGAGTCAATTAATGAGTACCGACCTATTTGTTTGCTGAATGGAACCTACAAGATTATCATCAATACTTTGGCTAATGGATTGAAGTCATACGCAAACTGGTGGGCAGTGATCAGTCAGCCTTTATTAAGGGAAAAGTGATATTGGACAACTATATGGCAGCGTATGAATGTTTGCATGACCAGAAATTTAACCGAAAAAATGCCTTATTCTCAAGATTGATTTTGAGAAAGCTTATGATAAAATCTGTTGGGATTGTCTGCTTCATGTACTTCATAGCATGGGCTTCAGGAAAGAATGAATTGAGTGGGTCCGCTGCTGTATTCAAAAAGCTAGGTTCTCAGTTCTAGTTAATGGCAGACCTTATGGTTTTTTTTTGGGAGACAAGGGGCCTTAGACAAGATGACTCTCTTTCTCCTCTCCTCTTTGTTATTGTGGGAAAAGTTTTTAGTGTTTTGTGGAAGAAGGCACGGGTCTCCAGGCTAATAGTTAGGGTTTCAGTAGATAGAAGGGGTGAACAAGTTACACACTCGCTATATGCGGATGATAGGATTTTGTTTGCTTCAGCTGAGGAAGAGGAACTGATCAACTCGAGAGTCATCCTTAGATTATTGGAAGAAGTGACAGGTTTCAAAATTAACTTTATCAAGGGTGAATTAGTGGGGATCAACATCAAGGAGGATAAGAAGGATCGTTTAGCTCAGATTCTTGGAGTTAAATGGGGTCTTTCCCTATTAAATATTTGGGGTTACCTGTTACCGTGGGGAGGCTCAGAACTGCTGACTGGGTTGGTATACTTAAAAAATGTGGGGACCGTATTGCTGCTTGGAAAGGTAGGCTACTTTCAGCTGGCGGGCGATGGGTTCTGCTGAGGACTGCGCTGTCTTCCATTGCACTTTATTACCGATTTGTCAAAAGTAGGAGTCCATGAGGGCACCCTTCTTCTGGAATGGGAAAGAACTGAGTAATAAAGGGGGTTACCCCATTGCATGGAAATTTGTTTGCAGACCTAAGGATGAAGGTGGAGTTGGTTTGACCCCCATAGACACTTTTAACAGAGCCCTGCTTCTGAAATGGCTTCGGAGAGCAGATATGGAGGTTCCGGTATTGTGGAGATCAATAGTGGTGCAGAAGTATTTTGGTGACCAGGATGGCTGGGTCTCACATGAATGTAGATATATACAGGTTTGAAAGCAAGGAAGAAGTAGAGACTCAACATTCTTTTCATTCCTTCAAAAACCTCTCATAGTTAAGAGTGAGTACATCATGCCACTAAGTCTCACCATCTCTCTCAACATCATTATCCCCACCACCACCCAGGCGAGGATCCCTAGGAGGTATCAGCAAAACATGTGAGGCAGTACTCTTATCGCCCTACATTTCTTTCTCAGTCTCCATATTTTACTGTCGCTCTGAGGGGGTAGCAAAGAAATTACTGACGCAAAAATCGCGCTCACGTGCTCTTCGATAGTGTTCCTCACCATCTCTCAACCACTGTTTGGCAATGCCGACACTAGTTCAAAGCTCCAATAATTGGGCCTCCAAGGCCCTCTTCTCCTCTCTCTCTACCAACCTCTCAGCTCTCTCTCTCTATCCCTTTCTCTCTCTCTGTACGCTCTCTTTCTGTCCCTCCTCTCTAGATGAAGGGAGATCCTTAACTCCATGACGTCCCGAGAGAGGTCATCATCTGAACGACATTGCAGTTCCTCCTCTATCTCTACTATCCTTGCCTCACCTTGTGTAGCACGAGCAAGCGTCTCTTGCATCTCTCTTGTCTGCCATTCTCACCATTTTCAGGAATGTGGCATAGCACGAATAATGGAACTTGAGTGGTGAAATCCTCACCTGTGTAGAAAGCATACCCTCTGCCTCCACGACACACTACATGGTATGAGCAAGTTGCTCATGGAGCAAAGTAACTTCTGAGGAAGGGATCCATAAACTAGAGGAGGCACCCCCTGCCCTCACTGCTGATGATGCTACATCGAGCTAGGCCCGCTGTAACACATATGAGGTGGCAATTAGTGGCTAAACACCAGAAATCTAGGATCATAATTAGGAGTTTGCATTGCATATACACTCGCCATCGAATTCAAGGATGCATGGGTGTCAGTCAACTGTTGTTCTGTGTTTGCCAAGTGAGCTCGCAAGTTTGCTATCATGGCATCATGGGTGTTGAGTCACTCCAGGTGATTTTGATGATAACAAAACCTTAGGCATGGTTTCCATCTCATGCCGTGCATAATTGCTCAAGAGTGAGCATTGAATGCGATTAAGGCCAATGTCCATCATGACAAATGCTCACAATGTTTAAAGCCTTCAAGATGCATAAAAAGAGCTCAAATGGACTTCGAATGGATGTAAACATATGTTAAATCCAAGGGTTGGTAATATGGATATCTTAACTGGGCTAATGAGTTATTTTTTGTAGAAGCAACAGACTTCGGTCTACCTATGGAATTGGTTCGGTTGACCTAATTTTCCAGCCGTTATACAACTCCTCGACAAACTCCACTAACCCTTCAGGGGCCTCATCAGCCTCTTGGGTGGCATCCCCAGTTCTTAGTGGCGGTTATCTGATGTTATCGGTACTCGGAGCTCTGGGTCGTTACAGTTGGTATCAGAGCCAGGTTGAGGATTCGTGTAAGGAATTGAAATTGCATAGCGCCTGTCCAGAACAAGTCCATTTGAGTCGTCTATTGCTGTCTTAGGATGCTTTCCTCATCTACTGATGTGATTTTCGTCGGTGTATGCTTCCTAGGTTCCGATGGTGGGTCGTAGAAGGACGCATGTTTCTCGGGAGGGAAGTGGTGCTTCTCCTCCAGTGGTTATTGCGTTGGTTTATGCGTCTGCACCTGGTCAAGTCCCAATGGTTCCCGCTCAAGTTGGGGAAGGTTTATCAGGTGTTCAGGCAGGAATGCTGACTGGTGAAGGGCAGGCGAGACCCCAAGGGCATGCGCAGGCCGAATCTGCTCAGCCGGGTGTGCCGAGTGTGCAGCATCACCCTGTCCCTCTGTAGACATGGCGGTTCCAGCCGGTTTATCAATCGAATGCACCTGGAGTTCCTCCCGTTATTCCTTCTACCGATGGTGCTTTTCCTCTCAGCCCAAGGGCAAGAAGTTCCGATTCAAGAAATTTAAGAAGGCTCAGACATCCAAGGATCAGCAGGGTAGGCAGCCGATTGCAACTAGAGCCTCTTCTCTTGTGTCAGTTAATCATGGTACACCTCCATCCATGAATACCAGGAGCAAGTTAAGGGAGTGTGAAGAACGGCTTGCCCGGTAGTCATCCGCCAGGGCTGTTCCATCATCAGTGCCTTCTTCTCAGTAGTCTCAGGGACCCACTATCCATCAACGAAGATTATGTGGGAGGTGTGGTGGTAGCCACCTAGGCCAGAAGTGTTCTCTGAAAGTGGTTTGTTTTTGATGTGACCAGTTGGGTCACATTGTTCGAGACTATCTGATGAGGTCGGTGCCGACATAGTTTTCACTATTTACACAGCCATAGTAGTCTCAATTCCAACCCTCGCCACCACAGCCTCAGTAAGACTCACTAGTGTCTCAGCTTCCCAATGCTAAGCCGTGACGTCTTATCTTATGGAAGGTGCGATTCTGCTCTTCGATTGGTTAATTTGTGTTTATTTGTCTTAGTTGTTTGGGTTTTATGTGATCTAGTTATTCCTTAGTTATTCATTGTAGCAGTTCTATCTGTATGACTTCGGTATTTCTCCTCTCCTATCCTTCTCATTTCTCTCGTTCTACTTTCTCCCTTGTTTCTCTGTTCCCTCTATTTCTCTTGGACAACTTGCATTGTCGCTGGCAGCTAAAGACGATAATCCACTTGGCCCACGCATTCCAGAATCTAAAATGGAACAATGTAACGCGGACTAAGCTTTCCACGCTTCCCAAACCTCATAATGCCTTTCATCGGAGATATTTTCACAAACACTATATCTCTCAGCTTGAACTGTAGTGGTCACCTGTGCTGATCTGCATAACTCTTTTGTCGACTCTGAGCTGTCAACATTTTCTGTCAAATCAAGCGAACTACATCAGCACACTGCTAAACCATATCAGGTCTTGTCAACAATCTGTAACCGACCTCAAACCAGTTCACAGGAGTACGACAAGGATGACCATACAACGCCTCATACGGTGCCATGCCAATGCTGGAGTGATAACTGTTATTATAAGCAAATTCCACAAGTGGTAAATACTGACCCCACGAACCCTACCAATCAAGGCAACACGATCGCAACATATCTTCTAAAGTCTGAATCATCCACTCTGACTGACCATCAAACTCCGGATGATACGCTGAACTGAAAGCTAACTCTATGCCCAACGCTTTCTGAAAACTACGCTAGAAGTTAGAGGTAAAATGTGGGTCACGATCTAATACAAGTGAAACAGGAATTCCATGCAATGGCACAATCTTTTCAATATAAAGCTCGGCCAATTTCTGCACACTCCAGGCAACTTTATCTGCAACAATCTAGCTATCTTCGTCAGACGATCAACTAACAGCCTGATACAATCGAAGCCTAGAGAAGTCTGGGGTAAACCCATAACAAAATCCATCATGACATGATCCCATTTCCATATTAGAATTTCTAACGGCTGAAGCATTCCACCAGGCTTTTGATGTTCGACTTTTACCTGTTGGCATGTTAGGCACTTAGAGACAAATACAGCCATATCTCTTTTCATACCTCGCCACCAGAACTGTCTTTTCAAATTCTGATACATCTTGGTAGTGCTGGGGTGAATAGCAAAACGGGATCCATGGGCTTCACTCAGAATTGCATACCTCAACTCATCAATAGCTGGAACATAAAGCCTGCCATGAAAGCTAACTATCAACTCATCATCAAACTCAATGTCATGCATCATTACAATGCAGGACAAATTAGAATCTGCCTGTTGAGCTTCCTTAATCTACTGATAAAGAGCCGAAGTCATCACAAGACTGGCGTACACAACTGTCATTGGATCAGAAGGAATGTCCATACTGAAAGTTTCACGAGGAAACTATTCCCACAATTTCCATTCACAAATCAGCAAATGACTAACTTGCACTTTCCTACTCAGAGCATCAGCCACAACGTTGCCGATCCATTGATAAAGCACTAGCTCCAAAGCGAAGGCCTGCCAAAATAGGCAAAAGCCCTAGAAAAGACCTACACGGCCAAGAAACACTAACACATACACAACTAGATCATCGTGCATGATACACTAAGCTGATCTTGGGCAAAGCCAAGAACAGACTATCCAAAAAAGTCACGAAAACACAAGTCATCATGTCAAGTGACAGAAGCACCTCCGTACTAGAAGAATAGCCAGATGTGTCCACTAACGTCTTACACTGCGCCACAAGTATCTCCCACACGCCTGGAATGGCGGTAACTGAGATACTCACAAAATCAAGTACAAGGAATAACAGTAACGAGCGACTAGTCAGGGTCACGTCCATCGGCGTTCGTCCAAATGCCCCTAACCACGTGTGCACACACAAGCTCAATGCCTTGAGCCAGACCTCTAGCTAGTTTTCTCCCCCAGCAGGACGCTACTGTAAGGCAAGGGAGCCCACGAAAACTAGCCTAAAAATCGTCTGAGTCGGGAACTCTACCCCGCCACCACTCCCAGGTGGGCCAACACACAGGAAAGTGTCGTCAGGCTACAACTAGTGGAGGCTCACTAGACACAAAGACTTCAAAAAATGAGTGCTGGAGTACAGACAGGCTAGCACTCACTGTCCCACGTACTATGAAGCACCAAGCATAAGACACAAGACAGCACACCAAACTGCCACCAGGCTCAGGATGACAACTAGACCTACTGACACAACGATCCTTGAGTCTCACGACTCAGGGTCAAGATTGTCGCACATAAGCGGTAACAAGCCTCCAATCAAGCCTAATCCCTAAGCCAAAGACACGAGAAAATACAAGTCCTCAGTCCCTCAGGCTGCACCAAGGACTCTTGACTCCATATACCATAAATCGCAGAATACGAGGGAACACCAAGACTCTCAAAATGCCTGGACACGTAGATCGAGATAAAATAGTACCTCAAGGCGTCCACAACCATGTCTCGCTCTATCCAGAATAGCTGAGACACTCACGAGGTCACGTGTCAACCACTAGATCTCACCGAGTTGACCAGACACCAATAACGACATGAAAGCAGTGCAGAAGGCCGCTCAATAGAAAGGCACTCCTGGCTACCTTATAACATGGCCATAGCCCTCATAGGATATCAAAAGACATCCACGTGACATCGGATAAACCACAAGGTCAAGCCAAGACGATTGGAAAGCCAAAACAATGGGAAAATAATACTCTGGGGATAAGAAGTCGATCGCTTCACCGCTAGGTAAGCTAAGTAGTCAGCAAAAGAGTCGCTCCTCTACACAGCGGACAGCGAACCACAAGCCGAGACCGTCGTCCTCCCCGGACGTCGAAGCCTCGATCACAACCCCGAGCAATCAATACACCCACGGGCACTGCCCGGCTCATCCTTCGCCCGCGCTACCCATGGGTGTGGGGCATTTTTGGATGAGTAAAATTAAACATCCGCATGTCCCGACCAGGCCAACATCAACAAACAACTTCAACCGAAGGAACTGCGGAAAGGACAGGCCAGTCGGACTCTCTGAATGAACAATACACTGCCGTGAAACCGTCCCCAGAGTCACTACAGTGAAGAGAAACCAGCCCTTAGGAAGCTTACAATCTGTGGGCCCCGAAGAGAACTAAGTGGACCGTTAATTAGGCTTAAAAAGGGCCCAATTCTACCTCAACGGCACACTATTGCTGCCTTCAGCGGCACACCCGTGCCCCTTCAATGGCATGCCCAGGCAGCCCTTCGTCGGCATGCCTTGAGCACCCTTGCTGACATGCCCTGGCGGGTCTTCCCCGGCACACCCCAGGGGTGCCCTCAGCGGCACACCCCAGCCCGCGCTACAATGGCACACCTTGGCGGGTCTTCCACGGCACACCCAGGGGTGCCCGCAGTGGCACACCCCCAACCTCCTGCTCAGCGGCACACTCCTGCAGCTCCTCCCCAGCACACCCTGCGTGGGTCATCATCGGCACGCTCTTGCAGCTCTTCCCTGGCATGCCCCGCGTGGGTCTTCGCCGGCACACTCCTGAAGCCTTCACTGGCACACTCGCCATGGCATCTTCACTAGCACACCCACCATGGCGTCTTCACCGGCACACCTGTTGGGGCCCTTCCAACGGCACACCCACCCGTGGTCTCTTCACCGGCAAGGTCCCGAGGCAAGCTCCTTCAGTGGTACACTCTTTGTGTCTCCCAGAGGCACACTACTCCAGCTCTTCAGCGGCACACCGTGACCTCCCTCCAGCGGTGCATCCAGCAGAAGAGATCTCAAGCCATCCCCTAAGGATTCTTGGCACGCAACGAGTTAGCTGAGGTGTCGACTGGGGATGAAGGCACGTTACCTACCTCTTGCCACCAAGGACACCCAAGTCAAATCCCTGTGAATGCCTTCACGCTCCCGCGTCCTCCCTTCACATTCGAAGGCTCCCGCCACTGGGAGTATAAAAGCCCGTCTCCCCCGACAAACGAGCAGAGCGGAATATCAGGGGCATTGGTAATTCTGCCTCTGTTAGATATCTAGCTCAGCTCATTAGAGTGCATAATCTCCATATGGTTCCTATTTCAGAACCCAGTATAAATTTTAGTCGTGCCCAAGGGATGGGAAGGGCAGCATGCCCTCCTCTCTTCCTCTCTTCTTCTTCTTCTCTTCTTCTCTGGGCCTCTTCCTTTGTCTCTGTGTGCCTCTTTCTATGGGGTGCTTCCTCCTCTCTTTTGTTCGTCGGAGAAGAAGGGGCTTTTATACCCCCCCCCAGCGGCGGAGGCATTCGAAGGCGGGAACGGGCTAGCATTGATGGGGATTTGATTTGTTCGTCCTTCGTGGTAGGGGGGATAGCCTACGTGCCACCTTCTCCATTCAACACCTCAGCAAACCCACTGCACGCCAAGGATCTATAGGGCGTAGGCATTAGATTGCGTCTTCCGGATGCATCGGGTGCTGCTGGAAGGCTGGAAGACTGTGCCGCTGAGGGGTTGGCAAACTGTGCCATTGGAGCGCTCAACGACGTGTGCCGTTGAAGACACGCCAGGCGTGCTGCTGGGAGGAGCTTGCAGGGTGTGCCGACGAAGGGGTGCGCCACTGGGAACACACACCTGGGGGTGTGCCGGGTAGAGGACACCATGGGTGTGGCACTGGGAGGCACAGGGGACGTGCCTGCGAAGATGTCAGGGCAGGTGTACCGCTGACGGGAGCCAACCCGGGTGTGCCGGCGAAGATGTATGCCGGCCAGGGGCGCACAGGGGGAGTGCCGTTGAAGCTTCACGGGGGGGGTGAGACGGTGCAGGCGAGAGAGAGAGAGACGGTGGGGCCATGGGGGAGAGAGATGGTGGACGCATGAGAGAGAGAGAGACGGTGGGAGCGAGAGAGAGATGGTGGGAGCGAGAGACGCTGAGGGAGAGAGAGAGACGGTAAGGGCGAGAGAGAAATGGTGAGGGAGAGAGAGAGACGGTGAGGGCGAGAGAGAGAGAGACGGTGAGGGAGAGACGCAGGGAGAGACGCTGGGGGAGAGAGTGAGACGGCAAGGGAGAGAGAGACGGTGAGGGCGAGAGAGAGAGACGACAAGGGAGAGACGCAGGGGGAGAGAGAGAGATGGTGAGGGAGAGAGAGACGCTGAGGGAGAGAGAGAGACGGTGAGGGGTGCGCTGCTGTGGATTTAACAGGAGTGTGCCGATGGAGGGCGTTCGAAGGTGTGCCGCTGGACAGCCCGCAGGGCGTGCCGCAGGAGGGCCTCCATGGTGTGACGCACAGGGAGTGTGATGTCTCGGACCCTTTCGGATCCTTATTCTCAGATCCCAAACCTACTTTTTTGGAGCGTTCGGCCCTGTCGTGTCCCGAATTTCATTTTGGACATCTTTCGTATTTGGATCGGTGCGATCCGGGGTCGTTTCGGGGGCCCGGGGGCGTTCCGTGAC
>JANBPO010005432.1:0-20304 GCA_024336825.1 Amorphophallus titanum | reverse complement strand
GCATGGTCCTGCTTGAGCAGCTCGGGTTTGGCTTTATCCTTTCACTTTTGCCGAGAGATTGCCTCAGAATTCTCTTGTCGAGATGCCTTACCCCGGCTTGGCTCGGCGTCTACCTTAGCTTTTAATTGTCGGGGCCCGCTGGATTGGACCTGCTCAACGCTTAATTAACAACCTTTCCTTGAGGAACGCCGGTCTGACCTTGCTTCGTCCTTAGCTTGGCATCTTTTCTGTGAGTTTCTTGGTTCGCCTTATTTGCATATACAACGGGGGGAGCTTGGCCGGAACTTCCAAGGTTGGGCTCGGGGTAGTGCTTTGGAGAATCATGCACTAATACTTCTCTCCCCCCAGAAGGATGTCAAGAAGTTTTCGGGTGTCCTCTTTTGAGAAAGGTAAAGCTTTTAGATCCTCCCATGACTGCCAGTCAGAGCATTGGGGTGCGGCCTGAGCTTGACTGAATATGTCTTTCTCCTTATCCAGCTCATGAGATGTCTGTGAGCTAGATGGGTGAATCACATTTATTGAGAAAATTGACTAGCCCGGTGGGGGAGACCTCGAGGACCCCCGAAGGGAATCCTTTATGCTTATCACTCGACGAGTGATCAAATCCTCCGCGATGTCTTTGAAGGCAGAGCAGTCATAGATGACATGGCCCATGGCGCGATGGTACAGGCAATAGCCGTGCATCATGCTGGTGCTTAGACCATTATTCGATGCAGGAAACTGGATCAACTCATTTCTTCCGCAAATATGAAAGATTTCCAAAGTCTTATATCGAGGAAAGGAATATAACTTCTGTGGAATTTCATTGGCAGATGAGTCCACTGAATCTTCAGACATTCAGCCTCCAAACCTTGGCCGCCTTCGAGGTTCTACAGTGGCTTAGGAGTTGCTGGTGGAGGCCGGGGCTGACTCCCTTGTGGAAGGTGCTGGGGAAGAGTACTGCCAATCACTTGTCAATTTGCTTCACAAGCTACAGTAACTTTTGTTGATTGTGCTACAGCCATTTGACCTCCTTTCTGACTTTTCGAATAGTGTTCTGAATGGCCATGCATTCGGACATCTGGAGGGGAGTGCCTCCTTTAAAGCTTCCTGCCTAATAGGGGGAGCCGCCGCAGGCTGATCAACAATCCCTCTCGCCTGCCTTATTGCAGAAATCTGATGAATAACATTTACTGAGAGATCCAATCCTCTTCAAACATGAGGTTGAAGAGGGCTAACCAAGTGTTCCTGAATCGAGATAATTCCGCTCTGAATTATTTCTTCTAACTTAATTTTGCAAGTATAATAATCTTTAATAATATGACCCAACAAGTTTTTGAGTAAACAGTCGGTGCCCGTACTGGATATTGACCCGGAGCATCTGCTCCGGTTGAAGCATAACAAAGATAAAGAAGTGGCAGCGTACATGGCTGCGCACCGGGAAGCTCGGGAAGCCAGGTCATCACCACAAGTTAAAATGCCTCCTGTTGCCAAGGACGACTTCAGGAAAACCCTTAAAGGCCTATGCTGCATCGGGGGAGATCGCCTGGACCTGATCAACTATCCTCTCCTTATAGAGGAAGAAGGTACCCCTGCCAGAAGCTGGCGTCCAGAGACAGACCCGACATGCCCTTATCGCGCCTTTATGAGGAGAGAAGAGCGAAAGCCCGGGAATTACAAGGACACCACCTGGCTATACGTTCTTCTCCGAGCGCATGGGCTAAAGGCGGAGGACCCAACGGCTGCCATCCTGGGCAAGCGCCTGCAGGTCTCTTTTCATTATGCCGACGGGTGGGGCATGGACCACTTCAGCCTTTATTGCCACCTGGCCTTCAAGCAGCACGCGGACCTGGCGCATCTTGCAGACCGCTGCACGAAGGTTGGGGATGTTTGTTGGTTGGTTTTAGAGGCGGCCCGCCGGGACAAGGAGCCGTCCCTGACTTACTGGCCGTTGTCGCTACGGCTATACACCGCCCCCCCTGGTATAATGCTTCTTTGTTTCCGCCTTCCGTAGTTGCGGCCTCTTATGGTGCTAATCGATTTTTTTTTCTTTCTCCCTCTTCTTTTTTAAACAGAGCATCCCTCCAGCGCCCAGCTAGCGCACTACCGGAACCTCCTTCGGTTCGTACAGAAACCTCCTCACTTCGAGGCGGCGGAACCGGCCCCTACTACTACTTTGCCGAAGGCCAAGAAGTGGTCTCGGGCGAAGTCGCCGGTGAAGGAGGCATTGGCTGTTGCCAAGGTGGTCGAGCGGCAGCAGGCGAAACGGAAGAAGATAGAGGCTGCCTCTACTTCAACAGTCATCCCTCCAATTCCTCCAACCCCGTCCTTCGAAGAGTTCGCCACTGCTCGGGTTGAACCGAGTCGGCCCGCAAGTTAGGTCCTTTACCTCTTGAAGCTTTTCAAGGCTTATTTGCACCTCAAGAGCGAGGCCCTTATACATGTGTCTTTGTTTCAGCCGCCGTGGAGGAGCCTGCTTTCGTTTCCATTCTCGGCGTGGGTAAAGCTAGGGCTCATGAGGCAGTGCGACCGATCGAAGAGGTTGGCTATGAATCAACCCCTGCTGTGGAAGTCGGGGAAGGTATTCTTCTTCATCACCTCGGCTGATTTCCCTCATCTCTTATGAGCCTACATGCCCCATTTAATCTAAATCATTCTTTGTTCGGCAGACATTGACATAACAGTTGTCTCGCCGGTGGTGGCTCCTGTGGTTCCCCCGCTTAAGCAAACATACGTGAGAAGGGGGCAGAGGTCTGGGAGATCCCCGCTGCCGAGCCCGCGTGAGGACATGTCGGCCATAGGCTCCAATACAGGTGTTCCTTCCCCAATAAAAGAAGTGTCCGCCCCGACCAAATCTTCGTCGGGTGAAAAGGTAGACTACGATTATTCCTCCGACGAAGTGTTTTCAGGCGAGGGCACGTCCGAGGAACCCGAGCCTCCCACACTAGTCTTGAAGGCTCCAATATTACCCGCCTCTCTGAGCCTGGTAGAGAATGTGCTTGTAAGTGTGAATTTGTTTATGCGGGCTCCCTTTGAAGTTGTCCACTGATTTCTGTTGTTGTCATTTTTTTTTTTGAACTTCAGGAGCAAACCCCGCCGGAGGCCACAGTGACCCATATTTTGGGTGCAAGGGTCACTCGACAGGAGGGGGCTACTACGGCTTTGGACAAACTCGCATCCCTAGTCGAGGTCTTACGATAGGAGGCAGCCGCGGAGACTTCAAACACTCCCATACCGGCAGCTGGGGTGCCATAACAAGAAGAGGCGGAAGCGGTCGTAAGTATTGGCTTTTCTTCTTGAATCTTCCTCGAGACTGTTGATTTATTTTGAGCTGGACAAGATCATGCCTCCCAAGGGGTCGTGGGGATTCACACATCGATGGTTGAAAACCCGGAAGAAGGAGAGATAACCTTGGAGAGTAGCATAGTGCCGGTGACTAAGGTAAGCACGGGGACATCTTGACCCCCCTTCTTTTTTTTTGCAAATTCACCGAACTGTGTCATGCGACACATGCCTGACTTTTACTTCTTCTTTGCATACACAGGCACAAGAGATGTCAAAAGAAGCACGCGGCACCAAGGCCCATAGGGTAGTCCTCAAATGGAGGTCAGCTTTTGGTCCACAGACGGCGCGAAGGCTGGCGTCACTCCTGGGACCGGACGCGGAGCCCTTGGTGTCCCTTCTGCAATCGGGCGCCAGCCCGCGGCTTGCGGTCCCTCTTCCACCTCTCCAGAAGCTAGTTGCACCGGAGGAAGACCAGCTTTTGAGGAAGATATTGGCAGGCATCACTATACCTTCGAGGGAGTCCCAAGCAGAAAAGGTTGTAGGTCCCTCAGGAGCGGTATCGGGTCCAGCACTGCTCCCTTCAACCGAGGTCGTAACTCTTGTGCTCCCGACCTGTGAAGCGACGACGAGTCTGGGTCTTACCGAGGAGGTGGAGGTGGAAGCGAGTTCGTCCGCCGTGGTGCCTAACTCAGTCCCTGCGGTCATTTGTTCCTCGGCCGAAGCTGTGGCCCCGGTCCCGGCGGTGCAGATGCCATCATCGGACACGGGCCCTACCCAGCCGGTGGAGGTGGAGCAGCCTCTTACAGTGGCTGCATCGAGTGCTCCTATTGTGGTCACACTTTCGCCTTTGGCGGTGGCCAGCCAGGCAGTTTCCTACGAGGCCGAAGGATCTCGCCACTTATCCTTGGCCCTCCCATCTTCATCGGCTGCGGTGGACACCGAGCTATGGGCGGCCGTGGACAGCATTGTCGAGCTCAATCCGCCGGCCGTACCCTCAATAGGCCATGCTGTTCCGCCAGACCTTGTTGACGTTACGGGCGATGATGTTTGCCGACCCCTCCCTCACGTATCGGGGGGTGCATACCGTGGTCATGCAGCTGACCGGGGCCCTGTAGATGATGGGTTGCCCGCTGGAGGAGTGGTCGCGACGGGTCCTATTATTGTTAAAATATGTAAACCGTCGCGAGTTCCTTGAAACACAAGCCCCAACCGAACTCACGGCCATCGGCGCCCAGAGGGACGAATATTTGCAGGCCCTGGAGGTGCGGCAGCATAACAGGGAGCAGCGCTGGAGAGCCGTGGACGAGTGCCGCGACAGCGTCCATGCTTTGGAGAGCCGGATAGAGAAGTTCAAGGGCTGCCTTGCTAAGGCTGAGTCTGATCTTGCTGAAGCTGAGGCGACCAGAGCCAAGGAGGCTGAGGAGTTGGCCATCGTCGAGGTCGAAGTGGCCTCCGTGACGATCGAGCTGGAGCGCCTCGAAGGCCAGGAGAACCGGCTGTGCGAGATGGTGAACTTCCCTTGTGCCAGGATCCTTTCTCTCGAGGAAATCTTCTGGGGAATAGACTGAGCGCCAATCCCCCCGCTCTCTTTTTTTCTTCTTCCCTTTTTTTTCCTTCTTTTTTTTTGACATGTAACACAGGGGTATGCCCCGGGCGCGCATCGACCGGAAAGGTTGGAGATGAATCTCCGAATGTAGGTCAGTCTACCTTGGAGTGACCTAAGTTCAGTGAGGTTGCTAGGTGGCAGAAGCTCCCGGATCACTTTGATCTTGCTGGGTTCCACCTCGATTCCTCGCTATCGAATAACGAAACCAAGGAATTTGCCACTGGATATGCCGAAGGCGCATTTCATGGGGTTCATCTTGAGCCCATATTGTCGAAGACCGTCGAAGACTTGACGCAGATCGTGTAGGTGGTCTTCTCGCCTTCTACTTTTCATGACAAGGTCGTCAACATAGCATTCGACGATGTTGTGCAGCATCTCGTCGAAGATTTTGGTCATAGCCCTTTGGTAGGTAGCACCGGCATTCTTTAAACTGAAGGGCATGCGCTTGTAGTTGAAAATCCCTTTGGGGGATCTGAAGGCGGTGTAGCCTTTGTCTCGGAGGGACATCCGGATTTGGTTGTAGCCCCATGACCCGTCCATGAAGGATAGGGCTTCATGTCCGGTGGTCATGTCGACCATCATCTTTGTGATCAGAACTGAGAAATCGTCCTTTGGATAGGCTTTGTTGAGGTCCCAGAAGTCGACGCAGATGCGGACTTGACCATTTTTATTTTTAACTGGGACGATATTAGTGAGCCAGACCGGATAGATGCACGGCTCGATGAAGTCGACCTCTACCATCTTATCTACTTCGGTCGCGACCTAGAGCTCCAGCTCGTGGCGTATACACTGCTGGGGCTATTTGACTGGCGTGGCTGTGGGAGATATAGCCAGATCATGCTTCGCTACAGAGGGATCTAGCCCTGGCATCTCCTGGCATGTCCAAGCGAAGCAGTCTTTGTATTCGAGCAGGAATTGCTTGTAGACCTGCCTCTCTGCTTCTGTGAGGAGAGCACTTAAGAATGTGGGCTGAGGGGCCTCATCGTTTCCCAAATTGATCTCAAAGAGCTCGTCGACGATTGCCTGGCCGCCGTCTGCCAGCTCATGAGGAGCAAGCTAAAAGTCGACGAAGTCTTCATCATCAATGGCGGCTTCGTACACCCATGGGTCTTCAGAGCCAGTGGTTGAGGCTGTTGGAACTGGAAGGTCGTCACTGCTGGGTCCGAACAAGGGTTGTCCTGGGTCGTCCGTGTTGGACTGGCAGCTATCGACCAGAATTCTGGAGGCTTGGTCGGAGTTGCCTGTCGATGCCGACGATGCCTCGCGGTCTTCGTTCTAGAGGCCTTCCTCAGGGGGAAGGTGTGGCGAGGTAGGCTCTGGAACTAGTTGGGAGGCCGCAGAGGTCTCCTCGGTCTGAGAGGCAAGTTGGAATGAAGCTGCAAAGGGATTTTGTGAACAAGAACTATCACATCCTGAAATAATCAGTCAAACCAATAGATTATCATTTAACCCATATATTGCAAGAAAGAAGGGTTCAAAAAATATTATTCATCATTCAGCGCATGAACAGTCCATCTCAGGCCGCTCCGTAATCTACGCGGTCCGAAGAGGGCCACTCATATATTGCAAATTTGAATGTAATCGTGAAAATGTACGGCCCAACAAAGACCGTTTATCAAACTGAACGGCCACATTCCCACCGTCCCATGAAGCATACCGTTGGAGAGTAGACGATCATAATCGAGCCGTTCAGTACCTATACGGTCTATCGATAGACCGCGTACATACTGGCGGTTTCAAAAAAATAAAACCCTCCATCTTCCCCCCCTCTCCACCGTAACTGACGGCGGGAAGAGAGGAAACACCACCTCCACTCTCCCATTCTCTCCGTCTCTCCCCCTCTCAATCTCCCTCATTCTCTGACTCTCTCACCCCTTCTCTCCCTCATATGCGATTCAAGCACCAGGCCTTAGCCCGCCGCGCTCGTCAAATGGCTGGAGAAGGTGACCGAGTGTCGCCGATAGTGGCGATCGCAGAGGAGGAGCCGGTGCCACCGCCTGTGGCTGAGGAAGGAGCAGCCCCGCCGCCCGCAGCTAAGGAGGAAGCAGGGGCGATCATCCCCGAGGAAGAAGGCGTCCAAGCACCACCGGAGGCACCCACGGTGGTGGCGGCCAAACCACCACGGAGCTTTGAGGTAGGTGGCCTTAAAAACCCTCCCCCACTTCTATTTCACATCATGCATGTAGCTTAGGAGGGGAGAATAGAGGCACTTAACCCCTTTAGGGCCGGTTGGGAGGCCATGGGGGCCCTTACCGCCGGCGGGGAAGGGTTTCACGCCATCGGGGATGGCGACCGTTGAACGGTTCAACAGGAACCACCACCGAAAATAGCACGATTCTCACCGAACTATTTATGAACAATACGGCCCATGGGTGGCCGTTCTGTGGCAATTGAACTGACGTTGGTGAGGAATGTAGCACGGTCTGGGGAAGATCATTGATAACTAGGACGAGCCATTCTGGTCCGTTCAGAATTCAAACCATTGAGAACAAAACGGTCCACATCGGACTGCCCATAGATACACGGTTTAAGGAGAACCATGGACTTACTGAACAGCTGGCAGAGAGCCGTTACTAGGTGGGAAACTGGGACCCTGAACGGTCTTAAATGGGCTGTCCACTAGGTAGAGCGGTCCAATGAGGCCGTTGACCTCTGAAGAGTGGCTACCCAGAAAGTCGGGGGAAGCCCGACGAAGGTACCAGCTGGCCACTACGAACTCGCACACCAGGAACCGCGGAAGCAGAACGAACAACGACCCACCTGAAAAGCAAGGGTGAGCCTCGTGTCACTGGCTCAATAGGGGTCACGCGTATCCCCACTGGAAAAAATGCAGTAACACGGAACAAGTAAAACAGCAGTTGTAGCGAAGCTGGAAAAACTACACTACAAAGCTGTAAAGCTACGCTAGAAACCTGTAAAAGAAAAGACAGGGAGTAAGAGTAGGGAATAGTCTAGGAACAGGGGAAGAACCTGTACCAGACAAGCGACTGTCGAACTAACCTCGGCAACCCAAACTACTCCAAGCAGCAACAGGAAGGTGACTCTGAGCTGACGAAGTCAGGAGTTACCGATCTGTCGATGCTGCAAGGGACCTACAAAATAGATAAAAGAAACCTAGGAAAACCTAGACAGATGTAGACGTAGATGACACGACTAGGACGTCGGGCACAATTTCCCACACATGACTAGAACATCATGCATACGACAGCACACTGACCTCGAGTACAGCCACGAGAGGGCTAACCCGGGAGGTCATGATGCACGAGAAGCGCGAAGAGAACTGCGAAGAGTCACATGGCACGTGACTAGAGCACCCCTCACCAGAAGAACAGCTAGCTACGTCCACTAACATCTTATGCTGCGCCTACTAGTGCCTTCTCCACGTAACCTACCGCAAGGTCTAGGCCGAGACCAAGACACTATCTGAACCAGAATAGTACAGAAGTCGTGAGTGACTAGTCAAGGTCACGTCTGACGACGCAAGTCCCAAGTCCCTGACCACGTGTGCACACACGGGCTCTTGCCTAAGCCAGGCCTTTAGCTAGTTTTCTCCCCCCGAAGGATGCTACAGTAACTACGGGAGCCGACAAAAACTAGCTTACAAATCGTAAATCGGAAAGTGCCCCACTGTAAAATCTGTCACGCCGAAGCATGCCGTAAGGCTACTACTAGTGGAGGCTCACAAGACATAGAGACTCAAAACACGAGTGTGAAAGTACAGACAGGCAAGAGAGCACTATCGCACATACTTCGAAGCACTAATGGTAGCACAGCCATTGCCGACAACTCAGGGCAAGGCAACTAGACCTACTCATGTAATGATCCTTAAGTCTCACGACTCGGAGGCAAGATCGTCACAAATAGCTGAACAAGCTGCCAATCAGTCTGCTCCCAAGCCAGAGGAAACAACGCTCCCTAGGAAACGACTCACAGAGACCCGGGGGGACACCAGGAACCCTAAGCACATTTGGATGAGAAAATTAAAAAAAAACTCTCTCCCTCTCTACTCCTCACTGATGAAAGCCGTCAACCGTGACATCTCTCCGACGACAACCTCAGCATCACTCCACAATGAGGGCGGCCACTACGCCCCTGAAGGTCGGCCATCGCCAATCCCAGCTCCAGTACTTGGCTATGTGCCTTAACAGTCAGCCGATTAGCTCCAGCCTTCCGGTTGCTACGCGTCAGCAGCTAGCCACCAAACTCCAGTTCTAGCCTCCAGTATCAAACGTTCAGTTACCTGCCTTCACAATCGACCGACTAGCTCCAGCACCGTGGCTTCAACGCCTCTACAGGCTAGCCACCCTAGTCCCAGCACCAGCTCCCAGTCTCGACACCGTGGCCTCAACGCTTTTATAGGCCAACCACGCCTGTTCCAGTACCAGCTCCTAGTTCCAGCACCGTGGCCTAAACGCCTTTACAGGCCAGCCACCCAGTTCCAGTACCAGCTCCTAGTCTCAACACCATGGCTTCAATGCCTTTACAGGCCAACCACGTCAATTCCAGTACCAGCTCCCAGTCTTAACACCGTGGCTTCAATGCTCTTACAGGCCAACCACGCCAGTTCTGGTACCAGCTCTCAGTCCCAGCATCGCGGCTACAACACCTCCACAGGCCAGTCGCTCAGTTCCAGTACTAGCTCTCAGTCCCAGCATCGCGGCTACAACGCCTCCACAAGCCAGTCGCTCGATTCTAGTACCAGCTCTCAGTCCCAGCATTGTGGCTTCAACGCCTTTATAGGTCAGCCACCCAGTCTAGTACTGGCTCTCAGTCCCAGCATCGCGGCTTCAATGCCTTCACAGGCCAGCCGCTCAGTTCCAGTACCAGTTGTCAGCTCCAGCACTACGACTACGATGCCTCCCCAGGCTAGCCATTCGGATCCAGTACCGATCGCCAGTCTAGCAGTTTGGTTACAGCGCATCTGCAAACTAGTTACCCAGACCCAGGGTCAATCACCTAGACCCAGTACCACTACCCAACTCTAGCATATCGGCTGCAATCCCGTCACAGGTCAGCCATCCAGCTCCAGTCCCTAATCCTATCTTTCGGCTGTGATGCCTCCTAGGGCCATTCGGCCAGCCTAGCTCTAGTCTCAGTACCCTAGCTACAGCGCCTTCAAAGGCCAACCACCCAGTCCAGTTCCAGCACCAGTCCTATTATCCCGGCGGCAACACCTTTGAAGTCCAGTCGGACAGCTCCAGTTGCAATTTTAGTTCCAATACCAGTCCTAGTCCCAGACCCAACTTTAATTGCCAGTTCCTATTCTAGTCACAATTCCTGGTAAAAATACCATCGCTATAATCTCTCGTTATTAATCGTGAATTTAACAGTAATCATCTAAAACTAAAATTAGAAAAAAATAATAATACCTCTAGTTAAAATAATGGACCCATCTCTCTTCCGACCCCATTTCCTTCCCAAGAAAAATCCTAATTAACTAGAGAAGGAGATTGAGGGAATAAGACGGCGATCGGAGGTGATCGAGAGGGGGTCTGCGGGGGAGGAGAGGGGGGTACTTGGGGGAAGGGGGTTAAGGAAGAGAATGAGGGGGAGTAGGACTATAGCACCGCCATGTCATCCTCCCTCACCTCAATAGCACCGCAGCATCACCAGTGACCTGGAGTCGGAGGTGCAGGAAGACGTAGCTCCCCATCGGAGACTTGGAGCTGGTAGTTCGCCAACGTCATACTACCTATGCAGCAGTTTGGGGTGGCAGTGGCTGCCTCAATGGAATCGTGTCATCACTGACTGTCAGATCGTGCAGTTCCAATTTAGTTTCGCCGTGTCCCTAGTGTTCCTGTGGCTACACTTCTTCGGCACCGGCGACGTGGGGTGCTCCAGCATCTAGGAGTGGCTCCTCAACATTGCTTTCAATGCCTCCCTCCTCACCCTATTCCAGAACATTCACAAGTCACTGATGTGGGAGCTTTGCACCAAAGCAGTAGCACCAGTAGCCTCAGTCCCTCGGCCTCCACTTCTCCCAACCCCATCGCCGTCACTGCCCCCACCTCCAGTTCCTGACTCCTTGCCGCCGTGGATGACTCAGCCCCAGCTGCCCTTGATGTACCTGCACTACTGCAAGCGGAGGCCCAGTTCACCAGTGTGCTCTAACAGACATGCACCTCCCTCCCTCCCTCTTTCTCTCTCCTCTCTCCCTACCCTGTCTCCCCTCCTCACCTCTTTGTCTCTCTCTCCACCCTTATGCAGCCCATCCTCCACTTGTTAGAGTGTGGAGTCTGAACTCGCCATCGTGCGCCCTCGCACGTGAACATATGTTGTCTCTGGGGAGCATCCACGGCCCCAGGACAGCATCCTTGGTGTCAGGGGAGAATGCAGTTCGGGTTCGATGCAATTTGATGTCAACCCTTTTGGGGGAGCATATGCAGTCTCTGGGGAGCATCCACGGTCTCAGGAGAGCATCCTTGGTGACAGAGAAGCATGCATGACCAAGGTTTAGAGGGAAGTATATGTCAACCCCAAAAGAGAATTTCTTTTTATAACAGGGGCATTATTATCTTTGGTACCCTGACTAATGACGCCCTAATCTCTTTGTTTAAAAGGGTGTGAACTCTCTCTTTGTACTTGATCTGTCTGTCCATGTTTCCCCGGGTTACTTCCGCTGTACACATATGGCTCGGGACGTGACAATATATTAGCTGTATGGGCATCCTGCTGCTGGTAATGCAAGACATCTCCGGTCTGTTCAACTAGAGCTGGTGACTGGGAAGTAAGGGACTCCTCGTCAGGGAGCTCCGTGTTGAGAGGTGAATCATCCGATACTGGATGGGCTACCAAGAACTCAGTCATGCCTTGTCCCTTGATTGCTTTCCTGGGCATGTAGGTAATATCATACACCATTAGCAAGAGAGCCCATTTCCCTAGTCGACCTGAGAGGACGGGCTGCCTGAGGAGGTACTTGAGTGGGTCATGCTTGGATATGAGCTCGACCTGATGGGACAGGAGGTAATGCCGCAACTTCTTGACGGTGAATACTAATGCCAAGTAGACCTTCTCCATGGGGGAGTAGCAATGCTCAACACTAATCAGTTTTTGACTGCGGTAGTAGAGCGACTGCTCTTTGGCTTCCTCATTGACTTGCACCAACAGAGGCCCCAACGAAGCGTCCATAGTGGCGATGTAGAGTATAGGGGGTTTACCCTTGACTGGTGCCCCCAAGATCGGGGGAGTGAGGAGGTACTCCTTGATTTACTCAAAAGTCACCTGGCATTCCGAGTCCCATATGAACGGGGCATCTTTCTTCATGAGCTTGCTGAAAGGCACACATCAACCGGAGAGGTTAGAGATAAACCTCCAGATGTAGGTCAGTCTTCCTAGAAATGACCTAAGCTCAGTGAGGTTGCTGGGTGGTGGAAGCTCCCGGATCGCTTTGATCTTGCTGGGGTCCACCTCAATTCCCTGATACTAGACGATGAAATCAAGAAACTTGCCGCTGGATATGCCAAAGGTGCATTTCATAGGGTTCATCTTGAGCCCCTATTGCTGGAGTCGATTGAAGACTTGGCACAGATCATGTAGATGGTTTTTGCGCCTTTTCATCTTTGACGACGAGGTCGTCGACATAGCATTTGACGATATTGTGCAGCATCTCGTCAAATATTTTGGTCATGGCCATTTGGTATGTAGCACCGACGTTCTTCAAACCGAAGGGCATGCGCTTGTAGTTGAAGACCCCTTTGGGGGATTTGAAGGTAGTGTGAGTCTTGTCTTTAAGGGACATCCAGATCTGGTTATAACCGGATGACCCATCCATGAAGGATAAGGCTTCATGTCCGGTGGTCATATAGACCATTATTTCTGTGATCGAGATTGGAAAGTCATCCTTCGGACATGCTTTGTTGAAGTCCCAGAAGTCAACGCAGATGCACACTTGACCACTTTTCTTCTTCTCTCTCCCCTCTCTCAAAAGCCAACACCGACGCCCCGTGGTAACTTAGTTCGTCCATCTTCCCTCTTCTCGCCACCAACATTCTTTTCTTCTCTCCCCCTTCTCTCCCTAAACACCCGTAATAATCATCCACCCGTTTTCGTGGGTGACCCCGTCGCCTACCACATTATCTCGAGGCGATCACCCCATCGTCATCTTGTCATCATCATCAACATCATCTCCAGGCGATCCCATTTCCACTGTTACAAATGCGTGATTGCGTCGACTCCTGTAAGGTTCGGGCCCCCTTGTTTCCCTCTCCGTAAGGTGGTGGCGAAGGATGCCTGGCGACGGGCCCTCTTCTTTCTCTTCACCGTTGTCAGAGCAACTGTGGGGAAGTCTTCATATTGCTTCTCCACACTAAAGAAATATTGAAGCCACGTGCCCATCTGCACGTGCCTCTTCTCCCCGGGCTTCCGCGCTTCCCGCGAATCAAGCGTTAAGCGTAGCAGGGTGCAATATGCCTTCATTAGATAGCGATAGGTGAAGCCTGTGAAATACCTACCTTCACCATCCGTTTGATCCTTCAGCCAATCAGGAAAGCAAACTTCTTCATATGGCTCCCCATCTATCGGTAAGCCGCTTAGCTAGGACAGACTCCAAAGATCCAATGAAGTTTCTCCCTCTGTCATATAGAAAGTGTTATATTCTGGGTAGAAGACTTCGATCATCTTGTAGCACAGTCCTCGAGAGATCGGATACTGGTATTGGGAAGCGAATACACTGTGGTACACTCTGGCCTTCACCAAGATTGGGGCGTACTGTTGCAACACATAATCTATAAATTCAACTGCTCCCGGGCAGAAGGTGTGGGCATCGGTGGCTTTGAGTTCTCCAAACCACACTACAGAAATTTAGTGCTTAAACTGGACTGCCAGGCAGTCCAAAAGGAAGGGCTCATCTCGATATCCCCACTTTAGCGGGGCAAGGAATAAACCGTATATGGGCTTCTCTCTGTCGACGTGCCCGACAGTCTTGTTCAATCGGGCGGGTATGAATTGCGGCGCCCTCGTCAACAGCCCAATATCCGAAGTCAGCTCCTACACACCCAGAACGACACTCCATTTTCTGAGTTCGCCAGGAAGATATATGGGCATGCCCCGAATGACTGACTCACTCAAGCCATCTCTTTCTGCCAATAAAGCTCCCTCAGCTCGACGAACAAGATTTATATCGTGCTTCTCGTTAAGGTTGAAGCGTCTGAGGAAGGCCATCAGGTGCTTGTCCTTGGGGTGGTCCAGTCTGACGTCATCCCCACGCTCATAACCTCTCCAGCACCCCACGCCCCTGCTCCCTCTCCCTCTGCAACCCACGTTCGCCACCCCCTGCTCGGTGTGTCCACAGTAGTCCCAGAGCCGCCCCATCATCGCCACGTCTTCCCGTGGATTAAGAAGTGCTATTCTGCTGCTCTCTGCTACAAGCCTACAGTAGAGACTCGGTTCATAGAGCTACTAGCGGTGTCCACAGTGGGATTCGGCTCAAGGCGTCTTCAGAAGAGTCATCCACCTTCGAGTCGGCCACGCTTCAGAAGTGGTCCCGCCTCCGTTCGTCAACAGCATCAATCGCTACAGGCATTTCCGTGCAACTACACCCGGACTACATCTGTTCCTGTGTGCCACTTGGCAATGCCGACACCGACTGCCCCTGTGCGAATAGGCCAGAGCTCCCTTTATGAGAGTTCTTATTCTTCAAAGTATCAATGAACCAGAGGTGGTCCTGCCTTCTTTCGACAACGCCTCCGCCCGGGACGTCCATTCTCCCTCAGTCACACCAGACCCAGAGCCCTCTGTTCACCTAGGATAGTCTACTGCCAAGTCGGCCCCGACACTCCATCCCCCACTCAGTTTCAGGTCGAGCAGTCTTCTGAAAAGTTGTGGATTTCGATGATACGAAACCAACACAAGTGGTTTTGTCCCATTCTGACTTCAGCATCAAAGATTCCACCATGGCCGTCGTCGACCTATCCTACTGTTCACCCAGGAACCTGACACCGACCGTCTAGGCGACCCCGACCTGTGAGATGATCTGATGGCCGCTAGCTTTTGAGGGTTTGAAGTACCCCCTGTCTACTACGTACATGAGTTGTTCCCGTTCTTTTGGAGTTCTATAGCGAGTGTGCCTGCCAACGCACCACGACTGCGCCATCTAGTCCTACACGGCAGAACTGTGCAGGCCTACAGCTATGACCACCGCCTCCTTCCAGTGACATCGGCTCGACGTTGGACCTTCAGGCAACCTTCGGCATCCCTCAGGCTTCGACCAGGCGTTGGCAGCACCTCGATCCGACGTCTGAGCTAGGCGTACGGTCGACAGCTTGGTTTCCCCTCCCCTCGATCCCCCCTCCTGCGTGAGGGTAGTGCATGTAACAGTTTCCCATCCCCGTGATCCCATCCCTGCGTGGAGTGTAGTCATTGTATTAGCAAGGATCATCGCCGAGCTTCCTCGACGGAGTGTGTCCACCGGGTGCGCACACTCCCCGGCTCACCTTCGTCTCCAATCGGCGCCGGCCTCTTCAGGCTTGGCAAGGTATGTGGCTGATCACTTGCTCCCCTGTGGTTTGTCCCTTCGTATTTTGAAAGGCATTTATATGGGGGCATGAAAGCCCAATTACAAATGCTTGCAAGCCATAGGACAATTCTATCACTTGGGACAGTCCCTGGGTCATTGCATTATTGTGTGGGTAGTTTCGCATTCACACATCGCGTTCGTCAAAGGACCCATGACTCAATAGGCAGCCACCCGAGGGGCATCACAGCGTATTCCTGACATGAAACAGTGTCGAGGTCAGGGTAGTAGGGGTGCCGTGGGCACCATTGTGTTGGAGCTGTTGGGTGTCACCAAGATCGAGGCGATCGAATGGCGTAGGCACCACTTGTAACTGGAGCGGCCGGGCACTGTTGAGGCAGAGACAGTCGAGTGCGGTTGGGACTAGAGCGTTTGAGTGGCGTGAGCATCGTCATGATTGGAGTGACCAAGAGCCATTGAGCTCAGAGTTGTCAGGCACTGTGGTTACCGGTGGGACCAGAGCAATTGAGGCCGTAGGCCTCACTTTGATTGGAGTAGTTTGGTGCCGTTGGCATAGTGGTGACTGGACTAGGTGGGCGGTCGGGTGCCATGGGGCACCATTGTAATTAAGGTTGTTGAGTGGTCGGGTGTTGCAGGCCTCGACGTAACTGGGGTAGCTAGCAGTCGAGTGCCGAGGGCACCGTTATGATTGAGGTTGTTGAGTGGCCAGGCCCCGACGTGGCTTGAGTAGCTAACAGTCAGGTGCCGAGGGCACCGTTGTGATTGAAGGAGCTGAGTAGTTAGCATCGCGGTCCCCGATGTGATTGGTGGAGCTGGCAGTCGGGTGCCAGGGGCACCGTTGTGATTGAAGGAGCTGAGTGGTTGGGCACTGTGGGCCCCAATGTGACTAGAGTAGCTGACAGTCGGGTGCTAGAGCCACCATTGTGATTGAAGGAGCTGAGCAGTCGGGCGCCACGGGCCCTGATGTGACTGGAGTAGCTGGTAGTCGGGTGTTGAAGGCACCGTTGTGACTAAAGGAGCTGAGCGAATGGGTGTCACAGGTCCTGATGTGACTGGAGGAGCTGGCAGTCGGGTGCCGAAGGCACCGTTGTGACTGAAGGAGCTGAGTAGTTGGGTGTCACGGGCCCCTACGTGACTGGAGTAGTTGGCAGTCGGTTGCCGAGGGCACCGTTGTGACTGAGGGAGCTGGGCGTGTGCAAGAAGAAGCTAAGACCCAAGTAGGGGTAAATGTATTCAACTAGTTTCATGCTACATGAGAGCCACGTGGGCTTTACAAATGGGCCGAGGGGGCCAAAGTACAGTGGGTGCAAGTTGTTGGGTGAACGGTGCAAAGTATTCAGAGGGGGGTGAATGAATATTATTTTATTTCTTCTTGTTATGTTATTATTATTATCTTAATTATTATTATTTTCTTACGTATCATTTTTAATATATTTCTCTCATTCTCTTATTATTATTTTAATTATTTATTATTATTATTATTTATTTTTTTGTCGTGGCTCGAGTGATGAAGAATCAAAATCTCGACAGTATCTCCCCTTGTCCCGGCGTATGTTGGGGGAGATGTAATGGGTGCTTGTCTATAGGAGTATGAGACGGTCCTTTAATCGTCTAGGTGTGCATGAAATGGTAGCACCCAGGCCCTGTTGGCACTTGAAATATTATACAAATATGTAATATCAGCTATGAGTCAAAAACCATCAGATCAAGCTCAACGGTTGCAATTTACAACGCAGAAATGCTCTCCTGAGCCACCGGAGCCCTGACACACCACCAACATGATGATCGAACTACAGAACACTCTGAAGACAGAACGACTGTCAAGTCAAGTGTCGAAGGAGTCACCCAAGCTGATGTACGATCCCCAAAGTAATCATCAAAGGGTCCCAGCCTCATTAGTCAGCAAAAGGGGTCCACTACATTATGAAGAACTTATCCAGTCGTGCCTTTTTGGCAAGGCCGATACCCAGTAGAATCATTGTCTGTCTCAGAGGCGATCGAGCCAAAAGAATACTCCTTGAAGGATGAAAGAACTCCTGAGTGATCACCCACCTGATGAAACCCTTATAGTGGGCTTCCGACTGTAGGATGTGGCTATAGGAACAAAAACTGAAACTCAAGACAAACTTAGGATCGATCCCGAAGATCAATAATTTTACCACAAAATGTGCATTAATGTTGGTCCGTAGGGGCCCTAGTAGCACAAGCCTTCACTAGCTTTGGCTCAGAAAATAAACAAAATACTTCAAGCAAAGAAGACAAACAACTCAACGGCCCGGTGGGTAAATAGTATCTCCACTGGGCCAAGATGGCATAAATGGGCCAAAGGCTTAGGTGAGCCAGTGGCCACATGCGGATCCGGTGGCTAGTTTTGCTCCGCCTGGCGACGTCGGGTGAGCCCCCCACCATATGCCACCGTATCAAGGCCAATCTCCTCCTTACAAGGCACAATTTTGCTCGATCAATAACAAGGAGGACAAGACATATAGGAGATAGGAGAGAGAAGGGGAAAAGAAAAAAAGAGGATACGCCCCACAGATGCTTGAAGAGAGGGGAGCCTTATAGGAGCCGGCAACCCCTAGTTTCCTTCCAAGAAAATCTCCAGAGTTCATATAGGAGCATCGGGCCGTCTACTGCTGATTCTCTTGTTGTATAGGTGGGTTTCCAATGAAAGTGCCCTCATGGGGCTACAGCTCCCCTCCCCATTTCTCTTTGAATTTTTGCATCACTTTTGTATATTGGTTCTCCTAAATGGAATAAAAGCTTATGCTCGATTGAACATTGGTTCTCTGTTTCTTCTCCTTTTACTCCTGTAGCCTTACGCCAGCGGAAGATGTATCTTGGAATCTGTTTTACTTTCCTTACTGTTTATGTCGCTTAAGCATTTTTTTATCTAGACTCCAAAGGTCCCTAGCTAGGACGTCGTAATGCCCAAAAGGGCTACAATGAATCCTGATACGGGGAGAACACGAGAGATCTAGGTGCTTGACGTACATTGTATGAAATGGGGTTAAACACCAAATTGAATGAATGGCCCCTCGGGGCCACAGATCTGAAACATTTAATATTCTTTTGTTTGTCGTATCCCGTTAAATGCCAGAGATTCATCAAGTTCCTCAGATGTGATCTCTGAGCATCCTAGATAAGGGGTAAATGTATTCTGTAACGACCCAAGATCCGGATACCGGAAATGACCCAATACCATTCGAACTCTGGACTGCCACCCACGAGCTAGAGGGCTCAGAAGGGCTAAAAGGATAGATATGGTGTATATAGAAATAAGAAATAAAGTAGAATAATTCAACAATTAATAGAAATAAATAATAACTACAACAGTGTCCAGTTTAACAAAAGTACAGTCTAAGACAGGGAAGTGTACCAAATGCCGAGTGAACACTCGGCCTAACAAACTGGCAACTAAAAATCTCCAAGTAGCGCCCTCGAACCTCGAGAAAGAACCACAACACTTGAAAATCAGGGGTGAGCCTCCTATCACAGGCTCAATAGGGGTCCCGCGGAACCTCAACCGTAAACAACAGCGGTACGGAAAGTAGCAACTATAGCAACAACAACAACAACAGCAGGAGTAGCTACAACAGCAATGACAGAAAGCGCAGTTGTACACGAATCCCCAAAATACCATAGTTGATGAAATCACAGCTCTACAATTACTCCTACTAGAATGAAAACCAACACCCCGATCCCACAGTCGGGGGACCACCAGACTACGAACCACCCTAGCCATGCTACTAGGAAAACACCACGACACTTCTGTCGTGGAGGCCTGTGCTCACACACGAAGGCCCACATCGAGACCATGTAGTCTAGAAACACGGTCACGACCTCACTGTCATGGACCCTTCACTGTCTAGGGAAAATCCTTGCTGACGCTCACCGGAACCCTAGACCTCAGCTTTGGGAAAACACCCAAAAACTATACGCAAAACCACGTCTCGCAGATGAGAAACGAAACCTTAAGTAATGAGAACTCACATCAGGTGACGGGAGTACCTGCCCACTAGAGTAAGGCCGGATGCATCCACTGACATGTTAGTCCGCGGCTCAGGTGTCTCCCTCTGGCCCAGCGGGAACTGAGACATTGTACTAGTAATCATAGAACAAGGACTAGCTGGGGTCGCTCTCGTCAGCGTGGGTCTATAGTCCCCAACCACGTGTGCATACACAGACTATGCGCTCTAAGTTGGGTCCTCTAGTTGGTTTTTCCCTCCAGTCAAGACTCAAGCTGCAAAGGCGAGGGGCCCTATGGTAACCAGCCTAAAAACCGTCACACCAGGAAAGCTCTCCATCACTCCTGGGTGGGTTTGCTCTCGCGTGCACAGGAAAGCCACAACTAGTGGGGGGTCACTAAACGTGATCACCAAGAACCACACACGCACCCATCGCGAGTAACGCAAAGTAAAAGATGGCTCGGGACCACCAGACTCTGGACAGTCTACTAGACCTAATAAACTCAACGGTCCTTGAGTCACGAGACTCGAGTCAAGACTGTCACACGTGACGGCACAACATCATCAATCTATCCTAATCCCTAGGTCTGAAATCACGGTGACACGATTCTCAAGGTAGCTCACAAGTCACCGAGTTAATCCCTCATCCAAGGGACACATAGGAAACCTCCTGTCCCAGGCTGGTTAACTGGACTCACAGTCTAAGGCCACACACATGGCCCACTAAGAAACCACCTTCCAGAGAAACCCACGTCGTGCGGGGAAGACCCACCACACTCGTGCCGACTCACGGTGACTCGATCTAACGAAAGTACGAAAGCCTGAAACACATGGGGTCACCCGGACCCCCAAGACCCAGGGACACACTAATCGGGGTAAAATGGCACCTCCGGACACCCCCAAAAATAAGAACACAAGTCCCATGGGTGTCTGGGACATCCATGAGGCCGAAGGTCAACCATTGGGTCACGACCGGGTCGACCGGAAGCCAAAAT
>JANBPO010005431.1:0-59254 GCA_024336825.1 Amorphophallus titanum | reverse complement strand
AGCTAAGGGAAAGCAAGCCCTGACCTACCACCAACGATATGATGAAGCTATTGTTCTGACCGCCAATGTGGTGACGGCAAAAGAAGAAGATGATGTCTTGCTCGACATCCTGCCTGAGGGTGCATCGGGCGAAGCAACCGAAACCATCCCCAGCACAGCGGCCATGGATCCGGCAGTGTTGATGATGCTTCAAAGGTACCGGCAGGAGATAGACCTGCTGAAGAAACAACTGATGGAGAAGACAGAGTAATCTTCAACCTCCAAATAGCCCAAGATGCAGGGCGAATCATCACGGGGAGCCGTCAACCAGAACGACCCTCCACCAATCTACACCTTGCCCCAGCCAGCAGAACCAAGCTTGGTGGCAGCTCAGCAACGCCCATCACAGTCGCTGATGCCACCAGCGGCTACGACCTCCTCCGCAAGCGACCACCCTGGTCACCCCCTACTTACAGCCAGCACATTTTTACCCAGAATCAGTTGATCCAACCATCATAAACAAGATGATGGTGGAGAGAATGATCGAGCTAAAGCTCGCTGAAAGAAGTGAAGGCGACTGCGTCGCGTTTGATGCATATAGGGTGCCATACCCACCACATCATGCTACCAAGCGGCTCCCTCCTGGGATCAGTAAGTCGCCAAAGTTCGACAAGATCAACAGGAAGGGATCCCTGAAGGAGCATGTCGCCTACTACATGACCGTCATGGGTGATCTGGCCACCGACGAGTCATATTTGCTAAAAATTTTCGAGTCCTCGCTGACGGGGCTCGCTTTTGAATGGTACTCTAGCCTCCTGGCCGGGTTGATCAGCGATTGGTCAGACATGCAGAGGAAGTTCAGAGAAAGATTTCATGTTATGGAGAGGGAGGTCACAGTGGCCGAACTCTACTCAACAAGACAAAGGGCAAATGAGATAGTCCTTGATTATATTAAGAGGTGGAGGAACCTCGGAATGAGATGCAAGTGGCCCCCGCACTAGGAGGACGCTGTACAGATATGTAAGTAGAATCTTCGAAGAGAGGTCCTGGAAAAGATGATAGGAATAGAAATCCAATCATTTAACTGATTAAACAACATTATGGCCGAAGTAGAAGTATTCCTAGCCAGACCTGCTCCTGCATCAACTGTTGCCGCAGCACAAAAAAGCAAAGTAGCTGAACGGTGTCAAGAGCCTAAAGAAGCCAATGCCCTTGATATCAAGGCGTTCGAGCAACAGAAAGACAAAGGCAAGAAGACTGTTGCCCCACGGCCTGCTAAAGCCGGAGATGGCAATGAGGATCCCTCACCACGGGATAAAATGAAGAAGGCCTGCTCAAGTGTGGGCAGCTTAATTTGAGCCTGATCATCTCCTTGTTTTACGGTTGTGTGGCTTTGGACCTAATTTCAATGTCGAGAGCTGTTGCGTACCGTGTCTCGTCGTGCCGTGTCCAACAGTCGACGTGTTGAGAGGCTCAATTACCGTTTATAGGCAAAAGGTAGGCTGAGATTAGTACTTTTTCTTGGGCTTTGTGCTGAAGCTAGTGCTCTTCTCTATTGCACTTAGGGTTTTTCTGCTTGGTTGCTCACTGGATCAGTGCTCGAGGCGTGTTACATTGCTATTTTCTGGGATTGCGAGGACGCCTAGTGTGTACTGAGATGCGAAGGTCAAGGTTCTTTCTGATGCCTTCGTGCCTTGTTGAGTGCGCAGCGGAAGCGTGTGGGCTGATGACCCACAAGCCGAGGATCTTTTCGTACGATTCTAGCTGGTCGAGAGAATTACTTCTTCTCGATGTGACTCTGTCTTAGCTGCATGTGCCTAGACATTGTCGTGACCATGCCATTGTCAGTCATTTCTTTGGTTTTGGCATGGCCTTTGCGAGTGTTGGGGAAATCGTCAGCTTCCCTGCTGATAAAGTACCCTCTACTCTGCATTTCTTCTCGTGGGTGTTGTGCTCTCGAGGCGTGTTCGTAGTCCTTGAGATGCATTCCCCGAGATTGTGATTTCTCTTGTCATTTTGCGATCGGTTTCAATTGTTGTGGGTCTTTCCTTGGTGAACGCCCTGATGCATGACTCGCTCTCTGTAGTCGTGTGCTCAGCTACTGTGTGCCTTGATACAGCCTACTTGCAGTGTGTTCTGTGGTTCTGTGTGCTGTACGGAGCCAGAATCCTGCAGGTGCTGTTGTTGGCTATTATTTTTATAAGTGCTATTTTTGTATAATTCTGTGTTTATGTGCTGGACCATTGTCTCGTCAGTAGCTTGCTGTGCTCCTTTTCTCGGTGGAGTATCTTGCGACTCGATCAGATGTGATATCTGAGTGAGGATTGACTTAACGTTGTGTGTGGTCCAATGTTGTTGATTTTACCGTCGTTCCTCCGTGTAATTATCGTTGGCGTCCTGTGTGCCTAGTGTTCCCTGTCTCCTTTGGCACCGGAGCTGATGATGTCGTCAGGCTGTCAGCTGAGAGGACTATATTTCCTTGTGTAAGCTGATGTTGGTTGTGCCTGTCACTTCTGTCGATTCGTTTCTCGATGTTTGTTACTCTGGCAGTCGTGTCTCTTATCTTGTGAGACGTAAGCGACGTTGCCTTGTTTCAGAGGTGTCGGACTTGTGTTCACTTGTGATCGTGCTCACTCCTGGGAAATTTTGCCAATTTCCTATTTCCTTTTTCTTTTAAATCCCTTAACCCCCTCTCTCCTCTCTCCACCATGCTCACTCTCTCCCTCTCTGTTCTCTCTCCTCTTTCCCCCTCTACTCTGGCTGTAGACAGAGGAGGCTCCGGGGATGACGTGGAGACGGCGTGGAGGTGTCGTAGAGCATGAAGGTGCGAGAAATGGAGCATGGCGTTGGCGCAATCTCTCGGTGGATTCAAAGTTGGCGTGGGTTGTTTGTGTGGTGGTTTTTGGTGAGGATTGGCCATTTCGGTTTGAGAGATCTTCGGTGGAGGTAGGGGGATAGATGTCCTACTCTTTTCCTGCGTTTCCTTGCGATTTGAAGCCGAACGGTGTGAGTTTGAGCAGGTTTTACCTTGTTTGGGTGAAATGCATGTTCAGGGGGTGTGAGCCGTGTTCGCCGTTCCAGGTGATGATTTATAGTTTAAATGGTTTCATTGGAACCCCTGGCATGTTAGGATGCCATTCCCGCTAGTTTTATTGCGTTTGGTTGTGATTTGGGGCCGGTAGGAGGCCGGTTACCCTCGTGAGTCATTTTGGGTGGATTTGTGGACATCGCCCATTTCGTGTCGTTTTGTGGTTTTCTGGACCCCTTCTGGCTTGTGGAAGGTGGATATCGATGTTAGGGATCTTTCCTCGTTGTTTTGGATACGATTGGGGCGTGGAATGGTGATTTTCACGGATTTTAGTATTTTTCGGGTTCGGTGTTTTAACGCGGTACTCTCAGGGGGTGCATTCTTAGAAGAAACGCATTGTGTTGTGTGGTCGCGTTCATCAAGGGGGATGAACAGTAGGGTGATTTGGAACGTGGATTAGGTAATGGTCGCGATCCAATGTTGACACGGACTAGGTGATGGCCCGATTATCTGTTATCGCACTCGAGGCTAAGACCGTGACTATGTGTTATTACATATGAGGTTTTGGCTGCATTTATTAACGCAACCCAGGTAAGCGCCGCCTCCGTGCGTGATCGCGACCCAGGTGTTGGGCGCGTTCTGATGACATCGCGACCCTTGGTTGTGGGTATAGGCACATTAATGTCTTCTATTTTCGGAGTATCATTCGAGTTGTCTCGAGCTCCGGTGAACCCAAGATTCAGTGCCTTGTTGGCCTTTGACTCGATAGATGCCTTGGGTGTTCCGTGAGAGTCATATAGGTGTCAAAGGATCCCAGAAGAGTGGCTTTGTCTCGAGCTATGTGCAATGTTTCTTTCGTGTTAGGCTTAGCTTCGACCCCTTGGTTATCCCATTGTCCGTGGATGTCTTGGATGTCCTATCAAGATCACGGTGGAGACCTTGAGCGCGTTCTCCAGGATCGCGTCCAACACTTGGACTGCATCCCTTTACTGCCTCACCACCCCACTATTCATCTTCTTAGATGAACGTGGTGCCACGATACTACGCGTCAATAAACGCGTCCCCTGGGAGCTCCGCATTAATACGCCGAACCCGGTAACTAGAAAAATCAGTGGAAAACCCCTGCTCCACACCCCAATCATCTCCAAAATGATGGGGATACACCAGAAACCATAATTCCCTCCTTCCACAAGTCGGAAGGGATCAAACCATGCACTAAACGACGTGATATGCATGATTTTCCACAAATCAATCCATAATAACTCATGAGGGAAAGCAGACTCTTATCGGCCCCAAATCAAGGCCAAATGCAACGAAATCAGCGGGGATGGCATCCAGACATGCCTAAGGTCCAAATGAGACCACTCAAACTGAAAATCGTCGCCTAAAATGGCGAACACGGCTCACACCCCAAAATATGCTATAAATCCCCAAAAATAGAAAATCCACTCAAACTCGCACAAATGAGCATGAAAATCGAGGGGAAAGTAGAACAGATGGTAAGGAATCTATCCCCCTACCTTGTTCACTGACCTCGCAAGTCGAAATGCCAAAATCATCACACGAACCCACACCGTGACGCTATGAATCCACCGAGGGATCGCGCCAACATCACGCTCAGGTACTCGCGCCATCACGCTCCACGACACCTCTACACCATCACCACCTCATCCCTGGGGCTTCCTCCATCTGTAGCCAGAGCGGAGGGGAAAAGAGGAGAGAAAATGAAGAGGGAGAAGTGAGCACGGTTGAGAGAGGAGAGAGGGGGTTAAGGAAATAAAAAGAAAAGGAAATTATGAAATTTTCTCAAGTCTGATTTTTAGCCCGAAATTTCATACATTTAAAAAAATATGAAAAAATAGACTACGTGATCATCAAAAAGAGCACAACGCATTTGCAGCGTCTCTGAGTCTCAAAACTCAACAGTCAACTCTCCACGGGATTCTGCAACTTATATAGGGGAAAAATTTGCGTGGATCATAAAACACAATTTAGGACCCACGAAAGCGTCCGAAAGCTCTCTGATTCCGATCTGAAGGATCTAAGGCATTATAGTCCGCTTGACTTAAGCATCGAAGAATTATCCCCTGAGATTTCTCTTAGGACTCCTTCTGACATGGCTTCTCTGCTCGCAGGTTCTCCTCTTGGGTAGCTATCTTCTTCCCCATCAAACAAATCTCTAGTGTAACACGCGATTCGAGATACCACATTTTGACCTCTAGAATATGTACGTTGTGGGAGTAGGGACCATTGTATCCCTGAGTGTCCTCTTTTATGTAGCAGCTGACGACTGCTGAGAAGGTGCAGGAACTGGTGGTTGAAACGATTGAATCAGTTGAGATGGCTGAGGCGGTGGAGGAAGATGAAACTGCGGCTGCTGCGACTACGAGGTCTGCGAGAACTGCACCGTCTGCTGCCTCAACAAATAATTTTGGGAAATGTGCCCCAGCTGATCACAACGATAACACACAACCGGCAGAGAGCACGACACACCCAGATGATTGCCACCACATCTGGAACATAACCTCGGCTGAAAAGTAACAAAATCTGGACGCAGCAGAATAAAAGAACCAGACTGCTGACTCAGATCAGAAAAGATCGGCTGATCAAACCACTTCCTCTTATTCTTATGACGGAAACCTCTACCCTGAGATTGCTGAAAAGGAGCACTATCGGTAGGAGAGAAGGCGGGAGAAACTATTGAAGCAGATGACTGGTGGGGCGACTGATGCTGTACGGCCGACGGAACCATCCCAGTCTAAGCAAAACCTCGAGTCCTCGCCAACTCCAACTCCAACGCAACAGCGGCTAGATAAGTGGAATCCAACTCAGCCACACGTGTAGCGAACAACGGCACGCTCAATTCTTCTCTCAGTCCGCGTAAAAACTACTGAGTCCTCACAGTCTCATCGGCAAAGATATGAGGTGCATACCAGCCTAACTCAATGAATTTATCACGATATTACAACACTGACATCTCGCCCTGTGTCAGCTCCAAAAACTGATACATCTTGGCTAACTTTAGACAGGCTGGAGTATAAACACGTTCAAATGCAGCAACAAACTCAGCCCAAGTGATCTGTCGAAGTGGACGAGAATAGAAGGCAACTTCCCATTTTGAAGTCCACCACGTGCGTGCAGTACCTTGAAGTTGATAAGAAGCCAGCATAACCCGTTCATCCTTGGCACATTCCATGCATTGGAAGACATGCTCGGTAGCATCCAACCACTCCCTCGCTGCCTCAGGATATGATTGACCCTCAAAAGTCGGTGGATGGAACAACAAGAATTCTTTCAGTGCTCGTCCACAACTATTGGGTAGCTCCGCAGGCGGAATAGGAATAGGTGCAGCCTGGGCAGGAATCGGTACAATAGGAGCAGGTGAAACACTAGCATCATTCCGAGGAACTGGGGCTCTTCGCCTTCGAGGCGGCATCTTGAATCTAGGAAAACACGACAACGGAAAACACGTTAGCATCGCAAGAAACACCCTAAGCCAGCGACGAACGACTCAAAAGGGACTTGCTCTGGACCAATGGGCGCTCGATCTCATCTTGTAGTTGATGACAATCACCGGTGTGGTGTCCGTGGTCACTGTGGAACAGACAGTGCTTTTGGCGGTTGCGGTGCTTTGCCTTCATAGGCTCTGGTTGGTGGAGAAGGCCCGAGCCCTTGATATCTTCATAAATTTCGTAGACGGGGGCAGTCAAGGGGGTGTACCGCTCGTACCTCTGAGAGGGCTCTTTAGGGTCTCCGTCCCGGTTCTGCCTTTTTCCTTGTTCGGAGCCTTGCTTGGACTATCGCTTCTTGTCCCCCTCCTGACCCGAGCCCGTTGCGTTGCGGCAGGTGGTGAGGACTTCTTCGTACTCGGTGTGGCATAGGGCCAGGGTCACAAGCTCAGCAAGGGAGGTGGAAGGATGAAGGACCAACTCACGCCGTAGGTTCTCATCACGGGTGCCCCCGATCAGCACGGTTATGGCCGAGGCAACATCCAGGCAGGGGATACACAAGGCCTCCGATTTAAATTGGTTAATATAGACCCGGAGCTTTTCCCTCTGTTCTTGCTTGAGAGCCAACAACCCCGCTACTAACCGTGGCGGACCGCTGCCGGTGAAGCTTTCCTTGAATGCTCGCCCGAACTACCGAAAATCACGGATACTGCCCGGGATGAGTGCTTAGAACTATGCCTAAGTGCCCTAGACCAAGGTGGTCGCAAACGCTCAGCACTTGATGGCATCGGACACCCCATGCAAGGTCATGAGGGTGTCGTAACTGTCGTAATGGTCAGCCGGGTCTCCCTGGTCATCATATGCTTTGAAGGTCAGGAGTGAGATCCTGGGGGAGATCTCAGACTTCAAGATGAGGTCAGAGAACGGGGATTGCTCCTCGTCCTCCGCAGTGGAGGTCTTTTGTAGGGCGTGAAGGGTGCGCCCTTGCTCTGTGAAACGCCTCTCAAAGTCTCACAGTCGGAGGGATAGCTCCGATCATCGCTGGGTCGAGGGGCTGTGGGGGCGCTCCTACATGCTACCTCGATGCCCCTCGAAGGCCTCGGTCTTCGGAGGTGGCCAGCGCGCTCCAGAGTTCTCTCTCCTCAGGGTGGAGGAGGCTTCTTGCTCCAGGAGAGGGGCTTACGATGGTCCACCGGACCGGTTGCAGATTATCCGCCGTCCCCAGAGGATGAAACAGCCCCCTGCAGTTTGCAGGGAAGCATCTCCAAGAGGGGGGCTTTCCCGGAGAAGTCGTGAACGCTCCTCCCTGGTCGCCTGGGTCCTCATTAGATCAATGAGGCTATCCAGTTTTACGTTGAGGGTTTGGAGGATGTCTACGCTTCCAGTAGGGGGTTGCCCAATAAGGAAGCATGGTCTGAGAAAGTTTGAAGGATGTGCATTAAACTATATTATAGGAAAGCATGCTAGAAGGGTAAGCAATCAGAATCAAAAGCATGCAGAAGAGATGTCATTTAATAATAACATATATATGCATCATTATTATATGTGCATATTCCATATATCATCATTCTGCCCACTACGAGTGCCTACAAGTTAGTCATTTGAGAGTAAGTAAAAACATTAATGCCAAAGCGAGAAGAAAAAGGGTTTTATGCATAGTGGTGGGTCCTGGTGGGACAAAGGGGTTGACGTTAGCCAACGGGGGTCATTTTATTCACACGGCAAGTTTGGGTTAGAGATGAGATGGCAGGCCTTCATGAGATGTCTTAGTTGATAGTCAAAATAGTAGGTTTTGACAGGAAGTCTAACTCGAAAATGGGAGAATGGGTCGTGATAGCCGAAAGGTAGTAAGAATGTGGGCCACAGAAGCCAATGGATAATAGGGGAGCAGGCTGTGTAAGCAAATGGATAGAGGGACAGAAGGCTTCGAGGGGAGGCCTAAGTCATTGGGTTGTACCGATTATCACGGTGGAACATGATAGAAATTATTGAGATGGGCTGGAGCGGAAGTGTAGCGAGACAGTGGGCTTTGACGAAAAGTCTATACTGAGAGATGTGAGGGTAGCGGGCCTCAACGTCATGTCTAAGTCGAGAAATAGTGGGATAATGGGCTCATACCAAAGGTCTAGGTGAAAGAATAGCAAGGTAGCAGGCTTCGACGATATGTCTAAGCTGAAGGGTGATAGGAAAGCTGGCATGTGAAAGCTGGCAGATAATAGGGAAACTGGCTATAAAAATTGAAAGGTAGTAAAATAGCAGGTTGTAGGAGCCATAAAGTAGTGGGATAGCGAGCTGCAAGAGCCAGCAGGTAACAGGGTAGTAGACCATTAAAAGGTGGAGCCAGCAGAACAGCAGGCTATGAGAGCCAGAGATAGTCAGGTAGCAGGCTGTAAGAGCCAGAAACAGCAAAGTAGAAGGCTTTGAGAGTCAGAGATAGTATGCTAAGCCAGAGAGAGCAATCTACAGGAGCGAGAGATAGCAGGATAACAGGCTACTGTGGGTGCAGAAATGTGGAACGTGGCATCACAAGTCACATGAACAAGTATATGTGTATAAGTGATGACATAATATGCCAATCAAGTGAACATCATCAACATGTGACTATGTAAACACGATAGCATGATCATATAGGAAGACAAAGGCAATAAAAGATGAAGAAGAATGCCGTGATCACCACCAAGGAAAGACAACGCCAAAGAATGTGAAACAACAGGAAGGCGACTCTAAGCTGACGAAGTCAGGAGTTACCGATCTGTCGACACTGCAAGGGACCTACAAAATAGACAAAGAAACCTAGGAAAAACCTAGACAGATGCAAACCCAGACGACACGAGTAGAATGCCGTGCACACTGCCTCACACATGACTAGAACGTCATGTATACGACAGGACACTGACCTCGAGTAAAACCATGAGAGGGCTAACCCGGAGGTCACGACGCACAAGAAATGCAAAGAGAACCGCGAAGAGCCACGTGCCATGTGACTAGAGTGCCTCTCACTAGAAGAATAGCCAGCTACGTCCACTGAAGTCTTATGTTGTGCCTACTAGTGTCTTGTCCACGTACCCTACCGCAAGGACTAGGCCGAGACCGAGACACTGTCAGAACCAGAACAGTAACCATAGTCGCGAGTGACTAGTCAGGGTCACGCCTGTCGACTTGAGTCCAAAGCCCCTGACCACGTGTGCACACACTGGCCCACTGCCTAAGCCAGGCCTTTAACTAGTATTCCCCAATCGAAGGATGCTACGGTTGGACCGGGGGCCCATGGAACTAGCTTAAGAATCATAAACTGAGAAAGTGCCCCACTACAAGAGCCGTCATGCCATAACGTGACGTAAGGTTACGACTAGTGAAGGCTCAGAAGACACAGAGACTCAAAACACGAGTGCGAAAGTACAGACAGATAAGAGAGCACTGTCGCATGTACTTTGAAGCACCAATGGCATATAGCCTCTACCGACAAACTCAAGACAAGGCAACTAGACCGTAAACTACAATGATCCTTGAGTCTCATGACTCTGAGTCAAGATCGTCGTACACAGCGGGACAAGTCGCCAATCGGTTTAAACCAAAGCCAGAGAAAACGACGCCATCGGAGGAAATGACGGGCGAGGACCTGAGGGAACATCGAGGACCCTCAGCACATCTGGACACGTAGAACGAGGTAAGATGATACCTCACTGCAGCCAGAACCATATCTCGAACTAGACAGAACCGTCGAGACACACACATGGTTACGTGTCAACCACTGGGTGACCCCGGGTTGACCGAAACTAGACAATGACGACTCTACAGTAGGGAAGAGAACCCTACTACAAGCAAGAAGACTCCTGACTGCCTTATAACATAGTCTAAGCCCTCATAGGATGTCAGGAGACATCCGCGAAAAAATAAGTAGACCACAAGGACAAGCCAAGACAAGTAGAAATGAAAACACCAGAGGACGACACTCTAGGCAAAGCGAACCATTACTCAACCGCTAGGCACACCCGGTAGTCAAGGAATAGCCGCTAGGTCCAACCAAGGAGAGTGACCCATAAAATAAACATCAAAAACTGAGCAAAATGGCCCTACAAGCCGTGAACAACCCAGGACATCATAAAGATGAATAAGGAGATGACTCAACTCATTGGTCATAAAATGGGTGTCAACACCTATGCCTTAATTTTGCCATCTTTACATCATTCCACTCAAGGTTTTTTGTCAATCCCTCTCTCTCTCTCACTCTCCTATATCAGTCAAGGACCCATTGTTAGTCAGTCGGCATCAAGCATACACATTCATCTACAAATTCATTTACAAAACCAAAAGCATGTCGTATCCCTATCATATCCTAGCATCCAAGTGTACATAAGTCATAAAGTACATCAGGCCTATCCCTCTGGGCCTCCGATGTCTCCTGTCCCCTCATGCCTCTTCGATGGCAGAGCCATCGCTGAGCTCATCTCCTCGCGGAGGCGTCGATGTCGCTCGTCCTCCTCATTCCTCCGGTGGCTGGAGGAACTCGTGAAGTACCCATGGAAGGAGCAGTGTGTGCCATGCGCACTGCCACTCGGAGCCCCGCTACCCTCCTACGTGCGGCTCATCCTCTCGTACACCCGTACCTCTCCTCTCAGCTCAGCTACCTCTATCTGAGCCCACTCCGCCTCTACGCGAGAGCGCTCCGCCTCCTCTCGGTAGCGGTCTACTGACGCTGCCTCGGCCAAACTGTGCTCTAGCTCTGCGCGGAGGAGCAACAGCTCTGTCAGGACTACTGTGTGGCTACACTCTGCCTCCTCCCTTAGGTGAGTGACCTCACCCAGGGCCGTCGTCAGCTCAATCGTCTGCATGTACATGCACCGTGGTTAGTTAATTACATTGCATAATCATAACTAACTGGGAAAGCGCAGTGTCTACTTACCCTCTCGGCGAGCCTCGGCCGCCTCGACCCATGCCACCATCCTGCTGAACTCAGCGTCTCGCTCAACACAGCCCGCAGGTGGCTGGGAGGAGGAAGAAGCAGCGTTAGCTCCCTGACGTTGGGTCCCCTTGGCTCACTGCTTTTAGAAGTCTAGTTTAGTCAACATCATAAGCATCTGCACAATAGTGTTTTTAGTTCAGTAAAACTCACTAGGAGGTCTAACGCCTGCCGGAGCTCGTCTCGCTCCTAGATAGTGGTGTGGAGGAGGCCCTGAAGCTCGGCGATCTGCCCCAGGGGGTCGAGCTGCATATAAGAAGTCAAATGTCTGTGCATCATAACCATAAAAGCATATTAGAAAGCAAACAGAAATGCGAGAAGAAAAACCCTAGTTTGAGTCTCGCCGGTGACTTTGCTGGTCATGGCTGAACGTGTGTTCCGTTCAATGGAATGCACTGAAGATGAAAAAGTGATGCTGGCTACATTTCAACTGCAGGGAGCAACACTCGCGTGGTGGACCACGGAGTGGGAAGTTACTTTCAGATCTCGTCCACTTCGTCAAATAACTTGGAGGGAATTTATCCCATCGTTCAAGCATACTTACAGTCTTGCTTATCTCAGAGTGGACAAGATGCATCAGTTTATGGAATTGACTCAAGGCAACATGACCGTCTTGTAATATCGCAACAAGTTCATGGAATTGGGTCGATATGTGCCTCACATTCTTGTTGATGATGGTTTAAAAATTGAGCAATTTCTGCGAGGCTTAAAGGCAGAACTGAGGCAGCCGTTGATAGCAACCCAAGTGGCAGAGATGGATGCAGCATATCAGGTAGCTGCGGCATTAGAATTGGACATGGCAAGATCCCGAGGGTGTACCCAAGTTGAATCAGTTCAGCCTAGTGTGCAGCATTAACAGGTCAGTCAGCCGAGTGAGGCAGGAGTCTCGTCCTCTATTCCTGCTGCCAGTGGCACTTCCTTTACCAAGTCCAAGTTCAAGCGAATGTTCAGGAAATCAAAGAAGTGGTATGTTATTCAAGCATCTTCTGGCACTGTGCAACATACAACACCTTCTTTCCAATGACAAGGATCGATAGCAAGTCAACCGAGACCATGTCTGAGATGTGGTGGGAGCCATCCAGGCAGGCCGTGCTCAATGCCCGTGGTGTGTTTCCGATGTCATCAAGTTGGGCATGTGGTTCGTGATTGCCCACAAAGGCTGAAGCAGCCTGTGCAGTTTTCACAGTTTTCACAGCCACAGTTTATACCTCCTCCACCACCATAATCTTAGCAATATTCTTAAGCTTCAGTGTCTTCATCGTAGCAGTCTACTGCAACTGGCAAGAAACAAAAAGGGAGAGTCATGCATCTGACTCATTCTGAGACAATGGCATCTCATCTTGTGGAAGGTACTATTATGATCTATGGTCATGCAGCTTGTGTTTTATTCGATTCAGGTGCTTCTCATTCATTTATTCCTGAAGATTTTATTACTTATATTAAGGAGCCAACATCTGACATGTCTTGTGAGTTGCTTGTGGAACTACCTTCTGGGGATTTCATGTTCACTCCTCTTTGTCTGGAAGAGACCCTCATTGTGATTGGGAATCAGTAGATGCCAGCTAAACTATATGCTTTGAAACTGGTCTATTATAATATATTATTCTGGGCATGGATTGGTTAGAAGAATATGGAGCCGTGGTTGACTGTAGATCGAAGAAAGTCTATTTTCAGTTCATACGTTTCTTTTACTACGTGGTCAAAAGTAATACTTACGTTTTTAGAAATGTAGGTACAACCTCTTATATGCATGTGCATATATATTTTTAACCTACACTTTTTCTGGACTATTCCTACACTTTTTAAGCGTAGGTATAGGTCGATATCTACCAACGCTTTTTGCTAGACTATCCCTATGTTTTGGAAGCATAGGGATAGGTCGAACTATACCTATATTTCATAGAAACATAGGTATAGCCTATAGTCACGCGACCAAGCACCACGCTTTGAAAGCGTGGTAAGCAAACGTGGCTAAAGGCTTTACCTACATTTTTGGACCTATACCTACGTTTTTTAAATGTAGGTAAAGGCTAATTTTCTTGTAGTTTACTCTTCACTTTGGCTAAATCAGGGACGCATGTCCTTCCCCAGAATAACAACCTGTCATCATCGGCCAACACAAAATCTAGTCTATTGCTCAGACTTCCCTTGATCTCTACTAACACTGGATCGTTATCTTGTAGGGTCTTAATTTGCATCAACAGCTCAAGACGAAGTTGAAACTGAGCAATCATGACCCGATCTTTACTAACATTAAGGTCTAGACTAGCTAACTGCTCCAGCAGTCTCCATTCTTGCAACATGAGATTTGACAGCTTAGCTATCAACTTGCGACTCATCAGCCACTACATTATCTTTCCTAGGGTGATATTTTATAGAGAAATCAAAATCCTTCAAATACTCGAGCCATCTTCTCTGCCTCATATTAAGCTCTTTCTGGGAGAACAGATACTTAAGGCTCTTATGATCAGAAAATACAGTAAAAGTCTCTCCACACAAGTAGTGCCTCTAAATCTTCAAGGCAAACACCACAACAGCAAGTTCCAAGTCATGGACAGGATAATTCTCTTCATGCTTCTTCAGCTGTCTAGAGGAATAAGCTATCACCTTTCCATGCTGCATAAGCACACACCCTAGGCCAATGCCTGAGGCTTCAGCATAGACTTCAAAACTTCCTTTTCCAGAAGGATAGGCCAAAACAGAGGCAGTGGTCAAACATTCTTTCAGAGTTTGAAAACTTCGTTCACAATCTTCCAACCACTCAAATTGATTCTCCTTGCGGGTCAATCTGGTCAGAGGTACCGCAATCTTGGAAAAATCCTTAATGAATCTTCGATAGTAACCTGCTAGGCCTAGAAAACTTCTCACTTCGGTTACATTCGCAGGCCTATCCCAGTTTCTTACTGCCTCTACTTTAGAGGGATCTACAGAAATTCCATCTTTAGTGATAATGTGCCCTAGAAAAGACGCTTCTTGCAACTAGAATTCACACTTACTAAGCTTGGCGTACAACTAATGATCTCTCAATATCTGTAACGCCATTCTCAAGTGCTCTGCATGCTCCTCCTTACTGTTGGAGTATATCAAAATATCATCAATAAAAATCACGACTCACTGATCTAAGTAGGGCCGGAACACACCATTCATCAGCTACATAAAGGCTGCAGAAGTATTTGTTAGAGCAAAAGGCATTACAACAAATTCAAAATGCCCATACCTACAATGGAATGCTATTTTAAAGATATCCCCATCCTTGATCCGCAATTGATGATACCCCGATCGCAGATCAATCTTGTAAAAATACTGTGCTCCTGAAATCTGGTCAAACAGATCATCTATTCTTGGCAATGGATACTTATTCTTGACAATAAGTTGGTTCAAATGATGGTAATCGATGCACATCCTCAATGAGTCATCCTTCTTCCTTACAAACAGTACTGGGGCTCCCCACGGGGATGTACTCGGACCCATGAATCTCTTCTCAAGCAAATCCAGTAATTGCTCTTTCAATTCCCTTAACTCCGCGGGAGACATAGGATACGGAGCCTTAGAAACTAGGGACGCGCCAGGAACTAGATCAATAGAAAAGACTATCTCTCTTTCAGGTGGAAGTCTTGGCAAATCTTCAAGGAATACATCCAGAAATTCTCGGACAATAGGGATGTCCTTTATCTCCAACTCCTTCTTGTCGGTCAAAGAAACCAAAGCCAAGAATGCCTGACATCCTTTCCTCAATAATTTCTCAGCTCAAAGTGTCGAAATAAGTGGCACGGGCTTAGCGTGTCTAGCCCCAACAAAAGAAAGTTTGGGGTTACCAGAGAAAGACACAGAGCTAGATTTACAATAAACACTAGCCCCATATCTAGCTAAGCAATCAGCTCCTAGGATTACATCGCAATCCTTCATTTTCACATAGACCAAATCAGCTGGCATATTTAACCCACTAACTAAAATCTTTCTAGAAGGATAATAGTACTTAATTGCGGAACCCGAACCAATAGGGGTTGATATTTCCAGTTGAAGGTTCATCAATACCGATTTCACAGATAAAGACTTAGCAAATCTTTGAGAAATAAAAGAATGCATTGCTCCTGTATCAAAGAGAATAAATGCCAGCCTATCAAAAACAACAAGTGTACCTTCCACCAATCCACCCTCCTCGGTGGCTTCTGTCTCGATCTCCTGAAGGGCTTGGAGCTTGCCCTGTCGCCTTTGGCTTCCTTGTGGCTTATCTAGTGTAGCTTGGTTTGATAAAAGAGGACACTCAGGGATGCTGCGGTCCCTGCTCCCACAATGCAAACAGGAGCCTAGCTTGCGCCAGCACTCCTCCATCTTGTGACCCAGACAATCACAATACTTGTAAAGAGCTTTTGATGATGCAACCAGACCTGTCTTCTTGTCATCACTTCTCGGCTTCTTGTCCTTCCACGAACTAGACCCGCCAGTGGGCCTCTTCCTGCCATTGTTGGGTTTGAAATTCTCGGAACTAGTGGTTTGCTCGCTCTTGGTGTTCCTTCCTTAGATCCGCTCCGTCATCTCCATGGTATCCTCGAGAACTTGAGCTTTCCTCACGATCTCGGCATAATTTTGAATCTCCATTGGCGCCAACTAGTTGATATATTGGAGCTTCAATCCATTAAGAAACCTTTTGGCCTTCATCTTTTTTGTAGATATTAGGTGTGGTGCATAACGAGACAATCGGGAGAATTACACCTCGTATTCAGCAACTGACAGACTCCTCTGCTTTAAAGCAGCGAACTCTGCCACCTTCTTCTCTTGCACTCTGTCTGAGAAATATTTACTATTGAAATGCTCTTCAAACTCATTCCACGACACTTGTCCATCACCTAGCGTGGCTTTCACTGCTTCCCACCATGCGCGAGCATCGCGTTCCAATTGAAAAGTCGCCAAGAGGACTTGCTCCTGGTCACTACACTGCATGACCTGGAGAATCTGATCCATCTCCTTTAGCTAGTGCTCAGCCTCGTCTGGATCCGTCGAACCACTAAATCGTGGGGGATTCAATCCTCGGAAGTTCCGGTGGAGATCACCGGCTCCATGGTGCGCTGCTCCTTGGGCCACCTACTGGAGGGCCCGAGTCAAACCTTGCACTGTACGCTGCATGTCCCTCCACTGCGCACGCTCTGCTGCCATCGGAACAGACTCTTATATGTAGGAAAAATTTATTAGATCGACCTATCGAGATTTCATTTAAAAATTATTAATTAACTTTACCCGAGTCTCTATCCCATCTCACCGGGTTGGATCCTTAGATTTTAACTGTTATCTAGACCATATGTTTTTTTATCACCCCAAGGGCATGTCTTGGGCTCCTTTTTATAGAGTATGAATGACAAATTCTGGACTTTGAGGTTGTTACTTGCTGGGTTGTTTCTCTTCCCGTTCTATGGAACAGTGCTGAGTGTAGAGATTGGTGACCACTTACTGTTAGTCTGCTTCATTTTCTCCACTATGTACCGGTATAGGGGGCAAGAGACTGGGCTTACCCAATTTCAGGGTATTGACACAAAGGACTGGGAAAGGGGAGAGGTGTAACTGGATTTTGGATACTGGGGGCTAGGTGCTGGGTACTGAAAAATAGGAGAAAAGACCAAGTGCTGGGGTCAGTCCCTTGACAAAAGAAGGGGAAGACCCATGTTGTGTAAGGTCAGCGTAGGCCCGTTGGGACTTGGGGGCCCGCAGAATTAAGGCTGGGAATTGATTCTTGTTTGTTTCGGTTGTAGGTTGACGCTTGGTATTGACTGTGTTTATGTTGTTAGCTGGCAATGTAGTTCACATTGGCTTAGGGAACTGGAGCTGGGATGGCCAAATGGCCCTGGGAGGCATCATAATCGAAAGCTAGGATTAGGAACTGGAGCTGGCCGGCTAACCCGTGTCGAGGTTGTAGCCGAGACGTTGGGGCTAGATGCTGGTACTAGGTCTAGGTAACTGGTCCGCTGATGTGCTATAGCTAGACTATTGAACTAGCGACTGGCACTGGAACCGAGCGGCTGGCCTGTGAAGGCGTTGTAGTCGCGATGCTGGAGCTAACAACTAGTACTAGAACTGAGCGGACGACCTGTGGAGACATTGTAGCCGCGACGTTGGAGCTGGTAACTGGTACTGGAACTGAGCGGCTGGCCTGTGGAGGCATTGTAGTCGCGACGCTGGAGCTAGCAACTGGTATTGGAACTGAGCGACTGGCCTATGGAGGCATTGTAGCTGCGATGCTGGAGATGGGGACTGGCCACTAAGGCATGTGGTTGACTGCTGATGCTAGGGTTGGCATTGTTCGGCCCTAAAGGGTGCTATGGTCACCATCGTTGTGAAGTGATGGTGTGGTCACCATTGACAGAATGTCGCAGTCGACGACCCTTGTCGGTGAGAAGCAGAGAAGGAGAGGATTTTTTTTTATTTTTCTCTTTACCAGCTCCACTGCCCTTGTGGGTTTTCGCCAGAGCTGGCCCCTTTTAGCTTTTTTCAGTACGCCCTTGTGAGTTTTCGCACCGAGGGGTCACCCGATTTTGCCTTAGGCGCCCTTTCGAATTTTCACCTTAGCTGGGTTGATGGCGATTTTTACCCCCAATGGCGGGGTGAACATAAGCTACTAGTGACCTATAACTGAGCAAGTCTCAACAATAGCCCTTTGGGCCTTATTTAGATGGCCCATTAAGACTTACATGACTCTATTGAACTCATTTAGACTGGACTAATACTGATAAAAGACAATAAAATGTAAAATTTGCTAGATGATCCGCTTGTGCCGAGCCGGGTTCTTCGTCATCACGTGTCGAGCCTCGATGTCCCCATCACAAATGGATCGTCAATAGGGTCCAAAATGGGCCCAAAATCCACCTTAATCACACGTTTGTTGCCTGTTCAACGGCACACCCTCGTTGCCCCTTCAGCGGCACGCCTAGCATGGGCTTCGCCTGCACGCTCCTAGCGCACCTTCGCTGGCAAACCCTGGGCCTTCAACGGCACACACTCAAGTGCCCTTCAATGGCACACCATCAAGTGCCCTTCAATGGCACACATCAACTACCCTTCAGTGACACACTCCACCAAGTGTCTTCAACGGCACGCTATTAAAGCTCCTTTTGCGGCACGCTTCTAGTGCTGTCCGACGGCACGCCCTTGAAAACCCTCCAGCGGTGCACCCTGTCAAGCGCTCCAGCGGCACGCTTCTGGTGCTGTTCAATGGCACACCCTAACTGCCCCTCAGTGGCAGCATCTAATTCTCCAGTGGCATGCCTTCTCCATGACCCATCCGACAGGGAAAATCTCACGCCCATGCCCTACGGATCCTTGGCGCGCAGTGAGCGTGCTGAGGTGTCACCCCAGGAGGAAGCTACGCTGCCTATCCCCCTGTCAATGAGGACAAAGGGAAGTTAAATCCCCATAAGTGCATCACTTTCCCGCCTTCGTCGCCCCATGTTCGAATGGCCCTGTGCCGCTGGGTATAAAAGCCCCTCTGCACCGGTGAATGACACACATAGAGAAAAAAGAGAGAAAAGAAAAGAGAAGAGAGGGACACACACACAGACGGGTAGACATGCAGATGCAGATATAGAGAAGAAGAGAAGAAGAAGAAGGAGCTTCCTCCTTCCGGCAATCTTCAAGAGAAGAGAGTAAGAGAGATAGAGAGAAACTGTAGCAGGGAAGGGGAAGATTAGGGGGACAGTGCCTCCGCTTGAACCCTGCTCCCCCTCTTTTCTTTGCCTCCGTCTCCCCCCTTCTCTCTGTGCTTGTTCTTTGGTCCTTGGTGTATCTGGTCCCCGTTTGCCATGAGTAAAGAAAATATTCAGTTCTTGTTCTCTCCTCTGGCTACTTCTTTTCTTTGTATTGTTCTTCGTTGGAGTGAGTTTCCCCGTATACCTCGCTCATTGACTCCCTCTTACAAAACCACCATAAGCCCCTTATATAAACAACGATCGAGTGGGGGGGGGCGGGGGTCTCCCCCTCCGGCACCAGCACCCCCACCCAGTGGGGTAAGGTCGCAAAGACAGAGAGAAAGAGAGAGAGAGAGAGGCTGAAGGAAGAACCCCTCCCTCCCAACGTCTCTCATTTCTCCAAGCCAGAGCAAGCGACTTGATCTTGTTTCCTTCAAAGTGCTGAAGTTTGCATAAGCATAGGCTTGGCAACGATAGCTAGCGGAAAATTCAGCCTCACACTGCCCCACGTGCTTGATATCCACATAGTGGAGAACCCATATGGCAACTTTATCCCGGGGAGCTTCACAAACCTATTCGTTCCACCACACAGCAACTGGTGCCGTCTCATGCAGCCCCCCGTGAAGTTGCCCCTCGTCCAATCCTTCGGACTTCTAGATTCGACCCATCCAAGCACCTGCAAGCGCCCTCCATGTATGCACAGGCGTCGAACGGTCCACATCTGTTGTAGAAATCGCAGGGTCTTGTTGGGGGAGAACCCATTGCAATCCACTACTGCAAGCCTTCAACCCAGTAGAAGGTGTAGATGCTCATATAATTTATCACATTCCTTACAAGTATGGAGTTATCAACCATGTAGAACATCCAGTAAATGGCATCATCGCCTTTAACCACCACACTTTGCACATAGGGAGAGGTAAGATTGCCCAATTGCCTCGTTATGCTCAACTTCCCATCCCACATTGTCCCTCTTTAGTAGATTTTTGAGCCCTTCAAGATGCATGGCTGCAAGGAATCCTTAGGAATGACGGTCATGAACTCTTCCGGAGATGGGTTGGCTGTGTCCCTCCATGATGTCAGCCTCAGGCCTGCATTGGTGCTGAGGTTTGACCTTACCGTCATGAGCGGTAGTGTGTCGGTGGGGTGCGTGAAGCTCTACCATACATACTTCTCACCTTCAGCATGCCTAAGGACGAGGTTGCCCGAGTCCAACAACACCGCAGAGGTGTTTACTCGGGACGCTCGAGAGGTTAGTGGACCAGACGGTTCTTCCCGCCCCGCACATCATAGTGATGTTCCAATCTCCTGTGACAGCGAGGTTCTCTCTATTGGCGACCCACACCACCGTCCTCCCCGGAACGCGGTTGTACCATATCACGGAGTAAAGGTGAGCAATATGTTCCAACCTCCGGTGACGACAAAGATGTCAGCGAGGTCCTTGAGTGGATTCTCTCTATTGGCGACCCACACCACCATCCTCCCCAGAACGCGGTTGTACCATATCACGGAGTAAAGGTGGGCAATACTGGAGTCGGTAAAAACAGGAGTAAGAACAGCTACAAGAAAGAGTAAAGTCGTACCGAACAGAAACACGACTGCCAAAGGAACCTCGGCTCTCTAAGCTACTTCAAACAGCAACAGAAAGGCGAACCTCGATCACACAAAGTCGGGTGTTGTCGATCCGTCGACAAAGCACTAGCTCCAAAGCGAAGGCCTACCAAAACAGGCAAAAGTCTTAGAAAGACCTACACTGTCAAGAAACACTAACGCATACACAACTAGATCGTCGTGCACGCTACACTAAGTTGATCTTGGGCAAAGCCAAGAACAGACTATCTGGAAAAGTCATGAAAACACAAGTCATCGTGTCTGGTGATAGAAGCACCTCCTCACGAGAAGAATAGCCAGATGCATCCACTGACGTCTTACACTGCGCCACAAGTATCTCTTACACACCTGGAATGACGGTAACTGAGATACTCACGAAACCAAGTACAAGGAACAGCAGTAACGAGGGACTAGTCAGGGTCACGCCTATCGACGCTTGTCCCAATGCCCCTAATCACCTGTGCACACACAAGCTTAATGTCTTGAGCCAGGGCTCTAGCTAGTTTTCTCCCCCAGTAGGACGCTACTGCAAGGCAAGGGTGCCCACGGAAACTAGCCTAAAAATCATCTATCGGGAACTCACCCCGCCACCACTCCCAGGTGGGCCGACAGATAGGAAAGTGTCATCAGACTACGACTAGTGGAGGCTTACAAGACACAGAGACTTCGAAACACTAGTGCTGAAGTACGGATAAGCTAAGCACGCACTGTCACACATACCATAAAGCACCAAGCACAAGGCACATGGCAGTATACCAAACTGCTACCAGACTCAAGATAACAACTAGACCTGCTGACACAATGCTCCTTGAGTCTCATGACTCGGGGTCAAGATCATCATACACAAAAGCGGTAACATGCCACCAATCATCCTAATTCCTAAGTCAAAGTCATAATAAAATACCAATAAAGGAAAAACATCCACATAATATGAATCACGGGGACCTAAGGGATCACAAAGACCCTTAAAGCACCTGGACATGCAAAACAAGGTGAAATAGCACCTCAAGGCATCCAAAACCATGTCTCGATCTTGTACATGAACTCTGAGACATTCATGAGGTCGTATGTCAACCACTAGATCTTACCGGGTTGACCAGAAACCAATAACAACTTTGAGGCAGTACAGAATACTAATCGACATAAACGCACTCCTGGATACCTTATAACATGGTCATAGCCCTCATAGGATATCAAAGACATCCATGGGACAACGGGCAAACCACAAGGTTGAGCGACTCTCTGTCAGGGTCAATCGATATAACCTGCAACCTAGATGCTTTGTCTAAAGCCAATGGTATTCTACCCCGATATCAACCACTTGCCGAACAAAACATTACACCCGCAGGCCCCGCACACTCGTCCCTCGTTTGCTTCACCCGCGGGTGGGTGGCATTTGTTGACGCCTGAAAATTGGCATCAAGAGCAATAAGCCTCATTGAGCCAGGCAAGGACAGTTAAAAGGAAATGGCCTGAAAATGATATAAGAAGAAGAAGAGAAGAGTGTCGACCTAGCAAGGCAAAGGCATGGGGCTTTCGTGCTGAAAAAGCCCCCTGAACAATGGTTGTGCCGATGCAGCTCACTAACTGCGTTGATGCACACTTGAAGAGAGAAGAAGCCCTGATCTGGTGGCCCCTCACTACTTGATCCAGTGACTTCAAGTAAGCTCATCCGTGGCCTTACCAGGGGCTGAACCGGCGGCCTTCGAAGGCCCCATCTGGTAGCCAAAAGAAGCTCCATCCGGCGGCCAAATGAAGCCCCATCCGGTGGCCAAAAGAGGCCCCATCCGGCGACCTCCAAAAGAGGTGAACCGATAGTTCCCCCCCTCAGCCCATCCGGTGGCAGCAACTTTCCCCCATGCCCTGTTCTTCCCATTAATGGGCCTACAAATAGGCATGTCGGGCGACATGCCCCTCTTGCGGTGGTGAGAAGAAGGACATGCCATCCCCATGCTCCCTACAGCACGGAAAACAAAGTGACTGCCACGTCTACGTCGTCGTACCCTTATACGGCACAGAAGAGGGTGAGGCATCGCCATGTATGCCATGCCCGTGCCCCATGCAGTAGAAGCAGAAGAAAAAAACACGTCAACGCCAGCGCCTGTTGCGTGTATAAAAGAAGAAGAAGAAGAAGAAGACTCGGGGGGGTTAAGTGAATTACATCCAAAACTATCTCTGCATAGGGAGGGGCCTTCAGCCGGCCAAGCAGGGAGGGGAAAGATAAAGAAAAGAGCTTCACGGGATGACGGAGTCGAATCTGTCCCTCCTCTGGAACAGGGTACAGACTGTCGATGTAGGATTTCTTCCGGATGCTCCTGAACTCCGATGCCAGCAAGACCACTGCCAAAATTTCATGGATTGGTCCAGGTGGATGCAGGAATTTTGGCAGGAGCCGGGAAAGTCGTCGCCGGCTGCGGTGGAGCTGGAATCAGGGACTCTACTCTCTGACTCAGACCTTCACAGTGTAAATGGTGATAAATCTACTCAAGAAAATAAAAGAAATAATAATGACATGGAGAGAAATCAAAGCAATGCACGAGGTGCTCTAAAACATCGTGCACATGACACAACACTACACTGACCTCGGGCAAAGCCACAAGGAGGCTGACCCGAAAAGGTCACGACACTCGAGAAACACGAGAGTCAAGAGGAAGTCACGTGTCACATGACTGGAGTACCCCTCACTAGAAGAACAGCCAGCTACGTCCGCTGACGTCTTACGCTACGCCTACTAGCGTCCCATCTACCTGTCGCCAAAACAGCACGACCGAGACCAAGACACTATCAGAACCAGAACGAAACTATAGTCGCGAGTGACTAGACAGGGTAACGCCCGTCGACACCAGTCCAAGTCCCTGACCACATGTGCATACATTAGCTCGTGCCTAGACCCAAGCCTCTAGCTAGTATTCCCCCCCAGCAGATGCTGCCGTAAAAATAGGGGCCCACGGAACTAGCTTAAAAATCGTAAATCGGGAACTAACCTGTTGTAAAGGCCGACACGCCGTAACGTGTCATAGGGCTACGACTAGCGGAGGATCACGAGACACAGACTCTAAAATGTGAGTGCTGGAGTATAGATAGGTAAAGAAACACTATCATACGTACTATGAAGCACCAATGGCAGTGTAGGAAACTGTCGACAGACTTAGGACAAGACAAGTAGACCTGAAACTACAATGATCCTCGAGTCTAATGACTCGGAGTCAAGATCATCGTCTGAAGTAGAATAAGCCGCCAATCAGTCTAATCCTAAGCCAGAGAAAATGACTCACCATAGGAAATGACTCACGGAAGCCTGAGGGGACACCGAGAGCCCTCTGTACACCTAGACACGTAGAATGAGGTAGGACGATACCTCACTACATCCAGAATCATGTCTTGAACTGGACAGAACTGTCGAGACACACACAAGGTCTTATGTCAACCATTGGATCTCATCAGGTTTACCAGAACCAGATAATGACATTAAAAAAATAGTACAGAAGACTGCCCACGGCAAGAACACTCCTAGCCACCTTATATCATGGTCATATCCCTCATAGGACATCAAAAGATGACCACGAGACAACAGGCAAGCCATAAGGTCAAGATAAGATATACGGAAAACAGAATAATAGGAAACAACACTCTAGGCATAAGCAGTCAAAGAAGAACCACTACGCAACCAGAGACCAAGACACCGGTAGGCCTAGATTGGGTTGGGTTGTTAGGAAAACTATCACAGTCAAGGAATAGACCGCATGCATTCGACCTTGAACCAACCTACCTAGCAAACCATCGACATGCAGACACCGCCCTAGGATACGTACCTAAGACAGACAGACACGAGACAGGCCATCACGACCAACGGAAGTTTCAGTCACAGATGTAGGACTCAAATCAGGCTCTCTCCTCTTCTTTCTGGACTCTTCTCTCTTTCTCAAATATGGAATTTTAGTAGTGGCAGAGGACTCGGATCTTCTTTCTCTCTATCTTTTTCAATCAGCTCGATGCTTCTCTTCAGTCCTCTATCTTCTCCTCTACGACCAGCATCTATATATATAGAGGCTCTCGAAGAATGGGTGTGTGGAATCCATGTTTCTCACCCAAGGAATCTGGAAAGCAGCGCTCTTTTGGAGTCCACGTGTCGAGATGTGAGTGATTACTGTCCACGTGTCCAATCATTGGTTCCTGGATGCGTGTACCTTGGATCACGTGCCTAATCTCAGTTCAAGCTCATGTGCCTCTTTCGTTCTGCCCTTCAAGTGTTTGATCATTGGCTTTATTTGTCATGGCAGAGAACAAATATAACAGTCAATGTTATGAAGTAGGAAAATTAGATTTTGCACGGACCTTACTATGTAGTAAGCGAAACGTGCACGGACCTTACAACTGTTGGCATGCATTTCTTTAAAGCATGCACGGACCATGAAATGTACAGCCCTTATATGCATGGACCTGATATGCCTAAAATAAAATATGCACTGACTTTGTCGTTCAATCCAAAATATGCACAGACCTTAGATTGCATGGACTTCATGTGTGCAAGATGCAACATATGCACAGACTTGTGTGTTCAAACCAAAACATGCGCAGACCTTGGATTGCAAAGACTTCATGTGTGCATGATGCAACATATGCACAGACAAATAGAAAAATCATGCACGGACACAGAAGTGAGACATCCACGGACATAGCCTCTCAAAGGCTGAGATGTGCGCAGACTCAGATTTTGAGAAGTGAACGGACCTTCTATTGCATGAGTGAGATGTGCATAGAGTTTAGTCGTGCTTAAATAGCTTTGCACGGACTTGGGTAAGCCCTATTCGAAGAAATTCACGGACCTTATTTGTGCATGGATCTTATATGCTGATCAGTCAAGAATGTGCACGGACCTATGAAAGTAAAGTAAAAACTGCATGGACGTTGTATGCATGAGGAAAGCAAGGCACAGACCTTCATTATGCAGGATGGCATATATGCACGGACCTTAGAGGAATATGCACTGACCGTGAATCAAACAATGAGAAATGTGCACGAACTCTATAAGAATATAAGCAAACATGCACGGACTCTAAGTGACATTCTCAGACTTTATAACGATGTGCACCGAGCTAAGTGAGCAGAATAAGCAAATGTGCACAGAGTTGAATAGTGTTTGCACGAACATAGAAATGCATAGCGGAGATGGAAGTTGGTGAGGGGGGGAAAGGGCTCATATCATCGCCCTCCCCCCTCACTTACATTATATTAGGAAGGAGAAAAAGGAAAACCAGAGGGGGGGATCATCTGGGGAATCAATGGAACCCACGTAAATCGCCACCAAAAAAAAAGAGCATCAGTTCTGGCTCTTCTTCTCCAGCTCCAGGGCTATTCAGGCGAGCAGACAGAGGAGGACGACGGTGGGATCACTCAGTGGGCACCCTACTTCTCCCCCAACACTCTCCTCTCTCTCTTGGAGTAATAGGCTCTCTGATGTTTCAAATCCCCTCTCCTCCTCAATTGGTCTCCGACTTGCTCCTTCTAATTCATCCTCCCCTTAATTGGTCGAACCAACAAGGGTTTTATAGAGGAAGCCCTATTACAACGTGAATAATGGTGCACCCGGAAGTCTTATTTTCACCATTTTGCACGCCGGAGAAGGGGCCGCTGGGAATAGGGCGCGTTGGTGGAAGGGCACGCCAGGTAAGTGCCGTTTGGTTGACACGGGTTAGACAGTTGGCCCCGAACTAGCTCCAAGGGTCACCATGACCATTCATCTTGCCGCGATCTTGCAAAACATTGGTATGAATTACTGACGAAGCCCACGGGTTGGCATACAACTTTCTTCAGAGCCTCGTGTATCTTTAGCTTGGATACGTGGGTCTTCTACTGACACGGCTCTCGACACTGTGGTTTGTGATGCTGGTTCGGCCTGACTCGTGCTCGAAGCTTTCTTGACGGGTGGAATACCACCTAGGGTGCTTTTGCCTTGACTGGGCGATCATTCAGTCACCATCGGACCCAACATGCTGAGAAGCCGTACCCATGTCGGGTCATCAGGGTCTTCCACTGACAGAGCCTTCGGTTCCTTGTTCTAAAGGACCAAAGGCATTCTTTCACCTCAAGAGGATCTTTCATTCAGGTGGCGGGCCACAAGGTATACCCTTGTTCTTGGTCGGACAACGGATGTGGTTTATGCGGCACGATTAAGTCGATGTCGATTCATTGGGCAGGCTTGATCGCACTATCGGGTGGTTGTAGATCCATCTCGATTCTCCTGAGCTGAAGCCTCCGGCGTTCATACTGGGTGACTTGAGGCTCTGGCAGCTTGAGAAGGCTTCAATATAGTGATCTACTTCGGCTTCTATGCTTCAGTGGGTCGTATCATTCCTCTTAGAGGCTTCATCACCATTGAATATATTTTGAGTGCCAACACCACTCCTGGTGGGATATAGCCAGTAGAACCTCTTACTCGTCCATGCATTGCATCACACAAAAAATCCTTTCGTGCCACGAAGCGAGATTGAGGTAGGGTGACGTTCCCTAGCCCCTTGAGTTCCTTCCCCGTGGTTTGTAGGCCGAGGCGAGGCCGAGAGTGGGTTATTTCACATCGGGAAGGGTTGAGCATGTCGTGGGGTTTGAGTGCCCAATCTATGGTTTTGAGCCGTGATTTTACGTTTTGAGGGTGTGAAGCATGCTAGGGTCCATGGGGATGAGTTCCCCTTCGTTTTCCCCTCAACCGGGGTGATTTGGGGCTTGAAATGGCATTTTTCGATGAGGTTCACCATTCTCGGAATGGCGGGACCTACACGGTCCTAACAGAGACCGTGTATGTCCTTGCGCTGTCCTGAGATGGACCGTTCTATGGCCCTGGAGTGTCAGTGGAGTACACGGTCAATCGTCTGACCGTGTACCCCATGGATGGCCCATGGACAACCTCGTACCCTGTGGGGTCAGCATGACTTCCGAGGTGTTTTAACTATTACACAGTGTTGGGATAGCACGGCCTAGGCTTGACCGTGTAGTCCTTTGAACAGCCCAGGGTTAGCCGTCCTATTTCTGTGTCGTTAGATGATCGAACGGCCCAGTGAGGTCCGTTCATCTCCTTGCACGGCCCAGGGCTGGCCGTGCAGTCCTTGAACGACCCAGGATTGGCCGTTCTGTTTTCGTGCCATTGGGTGACTGGATGGCTCAAATAGGGACCATTTTGTTCACCAAGTGGCCCACCGTGAACCGTGTTACAGTTGAACGGCCTGAGTTGGTCCGTTCGATTTTCTTACCGTTGGGTGATTGAATGGCCCAGTTGGGTCCGCTCATCTCCCAGCGCGGCTAAGCGTTAGCCGTGCCATTCATGAAAAGTCATGGCCTGGCCGTGTAGCTTCCTGTTCTGTCCAGGGGTGGAACGGCCTTCTCTTAGGCCATTCACCTTCTGGAACGGTCCCAGAGGGGCCGTGCAGGGATGGCACGGCCCGGAGAGGACCGTGTATGCTGGTTTTTAGGTGGTTAGTGGTGGACCGTTTCACATCCTGAGGCTGTCCATCCATCGTCCGTTTATGCCGGAATGGCCCATGATGGACCGTCCATTGTTTGAGGCCTAATCGGTGGTGTCTTCCGTGCCGATCCGAGTCCCGGTGAGTGGATCTCGATTCACGTGTTGACCCATGATCTGACTGATGCTAGGCATCATGTGGGGGCCATGTGTGGGGTGCTGTGGGGGGTCCCAGGAGGTGGCATATTCGGCTTGTATCACCGTGAGTCGGTGTCATATGAGGAGTGATCCTTGTACTCGTCTAGTTCCAGAGTCATTTTCCGTGACTCTGGAGACCGAACCACCTAAAAACCCTCTGTGCATCTTGTGGTGTGTGCTTCTATTTCATTCTGCCATCGTGTAGATACTTGCATAGGGACGCTATTTGTCTTATTACAGATCTACTTCTCGTTAGATATAGTACAGATCCTTTCGCTGTGAGGTTGATCATTTTAATCGGTCAACAGATTATCCTATTCACCCCCTCCCCCTGTAGTTTGATCTCCGGTCTCCCAACACCATGCACAGAAAATGAGAAGGTAATGCTAGCTACATTTTAGTTGCAGGGAGCAGCACTCGCGTGGTGGACCACGGAGTGGGAGGTGACTTTCAAGTCTCGTGCTCTTCAACTGATTACATGGAAGGAGTTCGTTACTTGATTTGAGTGTACATACAGTCCAGCTTATCTTAGAATGGACAAAATGTACCAGTTCATGGAGTTGACTCAAGGTGATATGTCAATCTTGCAGTATCAGAACAAGTTTATGGAATTGGGTCGATATGCTCCTCATATCCTTACTGACGAAGGGCTGAAAACTGAGCAATTTCTACGTCACGTAAAGGCAGAGTTAAGGCAACCCCTGATTACAACCAGAGTGGCAGAATTAGATGTGGCGTATCAAGCAGCTGCAACATTAGAGTTGGGCATGGCAAGATCTCGAGGGCGAACCCAAGTGGAGCCAGTTTAGCAAAGTGTACAGCATCAGCAAGCTAGTAGTAAACCAAGTGTGACGAGGGTACCATCTTCTGTTCCTTCTGCTAGTGGTACTTCCTCCATGAAATCCAAATTCTGATGGATGTTCAGAAAATCCAAGAAGCAGTATGACCGACAAGCTACCTTTGGTATTGTGCAACAAGTAGCACCCACTTCTTTTCAACGACAGGGATCGGTGGCTAGTCAGCCGAGACCATGTCCGAGGTATGATGGTAGCCATTTAGGTAGACCATGTTCAATGCATGTAGTGTGTTTCCGGTGTGATCAGGTGGGACATGTCATCCATGATTGTCCGTTGAGGTCAAAGCAGCATGTTCAATTTTCACAGTTTTCACAGCCACAACAGTTCTGACCTCTGTCGCCACCACAGTCACAACAGTATTCTCAAGCCTTAGTGTCATCATCGCAGTAGTCTACTACGACTGGGAAGAAGCAGAAAGGGAGAGTCACGCATATGACTTGTTCTGAAGCAGTTACATCTCATCTTGTGGAAGGTACTATTATGATTTATGTGCATGCAGTTAACATTTTATTTGACTCAGGTGCTTCTCATTCATTTATTTCTGAAGATTTTATTGCTTGTATTGAGGAGCCGACATCAGAGATCATATCACCTGGGGGATTTGAAAGCCATGGAAAGTTTTGGAGGGGACATATGGGGTAGACATGCAAGACCACTAAGGGACAAGGGGGCTAAAGCTCAAGGACCTAGACACGACTCTAAATAACAATGCAAGTGGTGGAATGCAGACTCAAATGCACCCTAGACCACCTAAGGCTCTGATACCAATTTGATGCGGGACGCTTGCGAACTAGAACTCTATGTGATGACACGACTTAACAGATAACTAAACCAACAATGACACAATATATCAAGTAACATGGCTCGAACACCAATGACTCCCAACAGAGGGATCACGCCTAAAACAAGCAACACAAGCTCGCAATCGTCCCTAAGTGAGGGAAGCATGTCGATCCGCACAGTTGATGAACCGGTAGAAGCCTAGGGTAGGCAACTCCACACTCGTGACTCGGGCAAGTCACAGGATGGTCACACTCTCTCATCGCGATAGTGATATGAATATAAGACGGGCTAGGAGCCTAACAAACACACAAGCAGTGGCTCAAGAGCCTATACGAGACAAGCAAGCTAAACCAAACAAGGAAGTGGATGCGTACCTCCACGCTCGGGGCGTGGGGAAGATGCCTGGCCAAATCACACGAACCGTGGTATAAAAGCTAAATAGATACAATCCAAACACTGCCCACTCCTCGCAGGGAGGTAAAAGGCTACACAGTGAATTCGGGGACGTACAAAGTGGGGTGACAGGCAGTGAGTGGACAAAGGATGGCGACTCCCATGTGTCACGAATCGATACAGATTGGAACCAGTAGCAAGGATGGCGCGTCACGGAGGCCGAGGAAGGTGCACACATCCCTAACGGCGTACTGTGGTGGATGATGATCCTCCTAGAAGAAGATGGAAGTTGAAAGCACAAGCTAGAACCTCCGGTGTAGTCACGAACGACGGGCAGACTGTAGGCCGGTCTGCGTAGGTGCAGGAGACCAGTGCAAAGGGAGGCTTGTAAGGTGGACCTCTGGACTTCCTCTGAATGTGAAACTCAGAGGGGACGTAGGCGAGGATGTCCCAGAGACACCCATGGAAGGAGAGTCACAGAAGATAGCCATGGTAGCCGGGGTGAATTTATGAACAGTCCCCTGTGTGTTCTGTCCAGTCTGCAGGCAGAGGGACAAGAGGTGGTAGATGGGACTGGCATAAGGGCTTCTGTGTGGCTTTTGGGGCTGGGTTTTCTCTAGAGGTCAGGGGAGGGACGTGGGATGGTTGGGCAGTAGTGGTAGGGCAGTGTGCAGTGGGTGATGGGAATCGACTCTAGTCATTAGTATTTTCTTTTATTTCATCCATGAAATTAAAGGAGCTAAGAAGAAGAAGCAAGGAAGAACAAACCCAAAACGCTGGCAATAATCTTCAAACTCCAGCCAACACCAACACTCATAACTTAACAACACAAATTTCAAAAAACACAATTCAGAGGGGCACTGCCAGACCACAATCACAGGCACACGCTCTGGATCTCAAGGTAAATCGACCCACAAAACGAGCATGGCACACAAGTGACCACTACTCTGATACCTCCAAAACAAGACAACATCGCTTACGTCTCACAGGAAAGGAGACACGACCTATCCCACGAAAATAGTTACCGGTAAAATAAATGGCAAACACAACAAGCATCAGCTTAAACAAGGAAGCATAGTCCTCTCAGCTGATAGCTCCACATCATCGACTTCAGTGCCAGAAACAACAACGAAACCTGGCACACGGAATGCTAATGACAGCACTGGACCACAAACACAATCAAGTCAGTCCTCACTTAGACATTACATCTGATTCGAGTCGCATGCCAACTCTACCATAATAGAAGACTACAGTAAAACTAACCGACAAGACCTCGATCTACTCAGTGTCAAATTAGATTCATAGGGAATTCTTCCCAAGCTGAACACAGCTGTCAATAGACAACAACAACAACAACAACAATAATAGCGACAGCACTTGTAGAATCCCAGCTCCATACTCAACACAGAACCACGGAACACAACTGCAAGCTGGGTCACATCATGGTACAATAACAGCTGAACACATGACTACAATATACTAGTCATACAGTGAGCAGCTTACCAAAAAGGACCCATAACAACAATAATAACAATCTTGGGAAACGTATCTCAAGGACCACGATCACACCCCGAGAACATAACACCCAAGGAAAAGATTACAGAGGAGCGGAGAGTACTCTACCAGGATATATGCCGACATATTTCCCAACTCTCAGAAGTGCCGGTGCCAACACCATAATGCCTGCAACAACGGCACGACAATAAACAACATCAAGGCACACATGGCCAAGGCGAAGTCAGATCGAGGAAAATAATTCTCTTGATCGGCCAGAATCTTCCAACTTTATGATCCTGAACCCGTGGGTTATCAGCCCAGATGCTTCTGCTGCGCACTCATACAATGCACACAGGCATCAGAAATACCTCAATATTCGCATCTTAGCACACACTCGACGCTATCACAATTCCCGAAACTACAATATGATAAGTGTGTGCTGTAGGTGAGCTAGAAGGGGAGGGGTTGAATAGATCACCTCTTAAAAATTTTAGCGTAAAATCTTAGATCACTTGAAGATAAAATATATGCCCGGAGCGTGGAGGTATCGTGTTCGCTCCTTACTCAGCTTCTTGCTTTACTTGTATATATTTTATATGCCGCTGCTTGAGAGCATGCTAGGATAATTTAGCTTGCTATATCAATTCAATCACCGCTGCGAGCGAGAAAGTGAAACCCATCCCGTGACTCAATCCGAGTACACGCGAAAAAACTGATACTCGAGACTCATAGCTGGTTCCTCAACCGCGCACGTTCCCACGTTTTCCTCGCTTAGGGATGCCTGCGAGCTAGAGTCCCAGGTTCGCTGACTCGTCCCGCATCAGTTTGCTAGGCTCACACTGAGGGCAAGCCGCATGGTCATCCCTCACAAGACATCTAGCCCAAACACCAATCTCCGGGAGACTTGTGTGCGTGTTTGCTAGGCTAACGTCAAGGGCATGCCGCATGGGCATCCCTCATACGGCGTCTAGCCCAGACACCCACCTCCAAAAAGGTGGCCCCCAGTGGTGATGAACATATGTCATCTAGATAATCATGCGCGACCCCAGATCTTGCTTGGTGAAAGCACTCTGCCCGGGTCCTACCTCTATAGTCATGCATGACCCAGATGCCGCATGGTGAAAGCACTCTGCCCGAGCCCTACCTCGATGGTCATGCGCCCTCAGACGCCACTCTAAGGGAACACCCGGCTCTACCCTACCTCGACATTCATGCATAACCCAGATGTCGCTTCATGAGTGCACCCCTACCAGTCCCTACCTCGATAGTCAAGCATCGTTAGTCGTCACTTGATCGAGACACCCTACCAGATCTCTGCCTCGACGTTCATCTACGACACAGACATTGTTCGATGAGAGCACCCTGTCCAACCCTGTCCAGTCTCTGTCCTAATGGTCGCGCATCATCAGACATGGCTCAATCGAGGCACCCAGCCTGGTTCCCTGCCTCGATGATCGTGTGCCACTTCTATGTCACCTCGATAAGCGTGCCCTTAGTGTTGTTACCTAGACAATGGGCATACTTCACACGTCCTGGTGCAAGATGAAGCGTCAGGCCCCTGCCTCTGTCAATGGGCCCCAAGCACGACCATCAAGGTCTCATAGCACCCAGCCACCTCAACCGCATCGGGGCCCCGAGCGCCCGACCACTTGAAAACCTCAGTCACAACGGTGCCCCGGGCATCTGACTGCTAGCCACTCCAGTCACAATGGTACCCCTGGCACCCGACTGTCATCAACTACAGTCACAACGGTGCCCCCGACACCTGACTGTCAAGCATTCTAGTCACAACGGTGCCCCCGGCACCCGACTGCCAGCCACTTCAGTCACAACGGTCCAATCCTTCCCCGGTGTCCAACACACCTTCCACTATTCCCTCTACCTCCTCTAACCCTTCACCTACTCCTGCCCCGACAGAGGTGCCCAAAACAATGGTGCTCTGTAGTGGACAGATGTTCCACTGAGTGTTTTCCCAACAGGAGCAAGAGCCAGTGCAAGAACAGGGAGAACAGGAACAGGAGTCTGTACCGAGCATGAAATATGACCTATTAAAGCATCTAGATAGAACACTGGCCCGGATCTCCATTTTGGAATTAATTAGAAGATCTACTACACATCAGTTGGCCATAAAATAATATCTACAGAAAGTGATGGTGAATGAAGATATTTCGGCAGAACAAGTCACTACAGTTCTAAGTCCAGTTAGTAATCAACCAGCAATTACCTTTTATGAACATGAATTGGCTCCTCAGCCGGCCAGAAAATATGCATTGTGCATTACTGTTGATATTAATAAAGTGGCGGTGAAACAATGTCTAGTAGACACTAGAGCATCCATTAATGTTTTGCCACCAAGTACTTTGAAAATGTGTGGCATTCCGGAGAGTCAAATCCGGCCATCCACCATTACTGTTACGACATATGATAATACAAAGAAACCACCTCTGGGCATGATCACTCTGAAAGTTGGGTTGGGTTATGTGACAATCACAGCAGATTTCCACGTCTTGGACATGGACTCGACATTTAATGGCATCTTGGGCCGTCCTTATATCCAAGAGCTTGATGCTGTGCTCTCCACGAACCATCAGTGTATAAAGTTTCCACACAAATGGTGCATCATTAAAGTTACTAGCATGCCCATTCTGTCGACAGATGATATACACTCTGCCACATCGATTCCCTCTATATGGCCAGCCAATAGGCCTTTATTGTCAATTCTGGATGTTGCCAAACTACGGCAAGACTCGGTAAGGTCGTCAACTTCAACCCCTCTTACTGTTCAAATGTCACCACAGTCATCCAAAGGCAAGAAGAAAAGTTTGATGAACACACCTGGATGGAACATTCTAATGAAGATGGGGTACATAACTGGCAAGGGACTAGGCGCTAACCTGCAAGGCAAAGTGAAGCCTGTCAAGAGCTGCAAATTGATCCCACGAGGTGGTTTGGGATATAAGGGGCCGAGTGAAGAAGAGATTGGTGAAAATAGTAACAAGTCATGGGCGGCCATGACCTTCACCCTCAAAACCAACAGGAGGCCGCTCACCTGGACTCTACACTCTCACTTTGTGAAAGGGCCTACTCAGCAGGGCAATAGCGAGCAAACCACAATAATCACTTCTTTGCTGGATCATCAGGATGTGTCGATGTGAGCATGGATTTCATCCTTGGTTTACCTCGCACTGCTCACAATCATGACTCCATCTTTGTTGTAGTTGATCGATTCTCTAAGATAGCCCATTTTATTGCATGTAGCAAAACATCTGACGCCTCTAGAGTAGCCCACCTGTTCTTTGAAGAAGTCGTGCATCTACATGGTCTCCTCCAAGTCATAGTGTCTGACCGAGATGGCCGATTCACTAGTTACTTCTGGAAGATACTTTGGTACCTAGTTGGCACCAAACTCAAATTCTCCACTGCCTATCACCCACAAACCGATGGGTAAACAGAGGTCGTCAATAGGAGTTTAGGGAATCTCTTGAGGTATCTCGTAGGGGATCATTCTGGCACTTGGGATCTTCTCTTGTCGAGAGTCGAGTTTGCATACAATAGCTCTGTCAATAGGTCCATAGGTACGAGTCCATTTGAGGTCGTGCATGGATATAAACCTAGAAAACCTGTGGATCTCATTCCCCTCCCACTCGAGTCTAGGACATCCAAGTCAGCTGAAGAGTTTGCACAGCACATAAGGAGTCTACATGAGTCAATTAGCAGGCAAATAAGTCTCAGTAATGAGACTTACAAATGACTGGCTGATTCGCATAGGCGTCACCATGAATTTCAAGAAGGTGACTTGGTTATGGTATGGGTCCGGCCTGAACGACTCCCCTCGAGAGCCGTTAAAAAGTTACAAGCCCGTAGTGATGGTCCCTTCCCAATCTTGCGGAAGATTGGCTCTAACGCTTATGTTATGGACTTACCTCCCGAATATGGGAATAGATCTACTTTTAATGTGGCAGGCCTAGTGGCCTACAAGGAACCCACAACGATTCCTAGTGACCCTTTTGAGCCTTCTCCTCCCATTAAGAGTGAGCCCACCCCTATGCGTCCCACACCCTCGAGAGCACCGCGCGAGCAAATTGAGAGGACACTGGATGAGTAGGTGACCACTACACGGAGCAGGGTGTACCAGCGCTACGTTATCCGGTGGTGGGACCGTCCACCTTCCGATGATTCCTGGATCAGCTGGGAAGATCTGCAGCGCCTCGATCCAGACCTGCTGGAGCACTATGAGAGTATTGTCCCCCCTTACTCGACGGAGTCGAGTTCCAGTTACCCTGGGAGGTTTGGTGGGGACACCGGGCCCACTTCTGGACCCACTGCTCGGAGCCGTCACTGCACCGTCCCGACCCCACCGAGCTTGTGGCTCGGAGATTCAGCTTCCCGAAGACTCAACGTCCAGAGTACGTATTTGTGTATTGAGTATGTATTGTGTGTAAAATACATGTATTCAGCTTCCTTGGAGAACCCCAACTATGTCCCCCCCTCTCCCATAGCCATCAGCCATCATCCCCTTGCAAGTCCACCCCTTCTCTCCCTTCCACAACCTCCCCCATAGAACTGCCCTGATTCTGGGTCATAGGAAGCAGAGAACCCTCAGCTTGCAAAGAGTACCACAGTGACATAGTGAGGCTTCTGGAGGCATACTATACACCGTTGGAATTGTCATCCAGTCAGCTTCGCAACGAGGGTAGCCCCGCGGCCTTCCGACCTTGGAGCTGTCCGGAGGAACAAATCTCGGTGACCTGTGCAGTTCCTCCCAGGCAGACTACCAGAGGAGGGTTGCAGAGGCTCCCATGACCAGAGTTCTGGGATTCTTGGAGCACCACTTGGTTGAGGACTTACCCTTCAAGTCCTCTGTCATCTCCAAGAAGCATAGCTAATTTTGGACCTCGGCATCAAAAGTTCCAAATTTCCCCTCCAAGGTGCGCCAGGTCAGTTTTCCTGAGTCTGAACCGACCCACCGCCACTGTTCTGGCCTTAATCAGCTCCGACATCTACCTCCAGCACCGTTGGTCACGGATCGAAGAAGACTTGACCACGATTGCAGCGGCTCTGGTCTCACCTTCAACAGAGCACGGGACTGTTCGTAGCGCCCCTGTCTTCTAGCAGTATCACTCTTGGAGCAGCCAGAACCAGAGCAGTCCAGCCCTGTTCCAGACCCTACCCCAGCCAGCGACATCCACAAGAAATTCCAAGAAAATTCTGGCATCCTCTTGTGTCAAGTCAGAGAGTTTCAAAACTGGTTTCAGCCTCTTATGAGCTCGGCAGAACCTGTGGCGGTGCCATCTTTGACTATCTATCAGGCTATTCCAGAAGCTAGCAGAACCAGTAGAGCTCAGCTCATCGATTCCTAGCTTCACTTCCCCTCCCCGCCTGGCCGGCTTACAGCCCGTCCCTGCGTGGAGGTAGTGTTTGATTGTAAACCTCTTAACCCCCACCCCGAGAACCCCCCTCCTATGCAAGGTGTAGTGCTATAACCATTTGATTTCAGGTCAAGCATCATCGACGCAACGTGCCGACGTGTGCCCACACTTCCCAACTCACCCAATGTCTCCGATCGGGATCGGTGTTTTCACACTGGTCAGATGAGCATCTGGTACCCTTGGCTGGTTACATGTTTTGCTAGTTTAGTATCCTCTTTGAATGCCTATCGAATGGTGAGACGAGAGCCTGGACTTCCACACCACTTCTAGTGTGCCCACCGCGGACCGTGAGCGAGTGCCACCCAAACTAGCGCCCCCCCCCCCCCCCCCCCCCGGATAATTCCAGTAGGGGAAGGCTTGTTTGACCCTCAATTAAGCAACACATGACAGCATGGCAATTAGGCATGGTGATGCAAGCTTTTGCACTAACAGAGCATGTCTGGCATGGCATCAACATGAGGGTGGTGATCCATGCAGAGCCTAAGCACATAAGACAGTTCTGATATGGGTGGGTGCATGACAAACAACTGGTTTGCAGCAACAAGGAGACAGGTAGTGAGGCTGCACAAATTAATGCTAGGGAAGGGTGCAGCACAGCCTCTGTGCACAGCTGACCTACCCTGCATGTGGCACATGGGCAGCACAAGACTGCATACCCAGCACTGGTGCACAGCCTGGGCACACATACAGCACATTAAGACATCCAGCACAAGGCCGTTATTGTCCCTAAGGTTCTCGTATGGACGAGAAGGGGGGTTGAATTGTCCCCGTCAAGCACGATGGTAGTTTTTAAAATTAACACAGTAAATTAGATAACTACCAACACAAATGATGATTGGAAGATATACAAGCTATGAAAAAATTAATTCTCTCAAGCTCGCTGTTCTCGCACGATCAACACAAGCAGTGTACACATGCAAACCACAATCAACCACAGTGCGAGAGAGATTTTTAGGTGGTTCGGGACCACGACGGGCTCCCTACATCTACCCCTTACCAAAACGGTGAGGATCCACTCACTTCAAATGAAGCACACGGAGCTTCCACTCCAAAAGACACGGAGATGATGTCTCCTACAAGATCCACCATGGATCTAACCACAAACACGAGCTGCAACCCCGTAGCACAATAATCTACCACCGTTCACAAATGGTTCAACACACACACACAACATCAAAGTTCAGAAAAATAAAGAGGATGTTCAATACATGCTTGTGAACCAAAATAAAATGACTCAAATAAGTGGAAACAAGATGAAGAAGTGAATCCCCAAGAGTAGGAATGGGCTGTAGAACATCTTCTCTAAGCTTCAAGTCGGAGGGTGGCTGGATGGCGACGATGAGAACGTCCCTGCATTCCCCTTCTCATTCCGCTCCTTTCTTTCTTCAGCCACGGGCTCTAGAAATGAGTGGAAGTAGATCAAAATCAAGGATCTTTGCTCAGCTCCACTCCTTTTTCCCATTCTTCTCCTACAAGATGAAAAACAAAGCACATTAGGGTTCACCAACACCAAACTCATATTTCACATTGATATATATAGAAAACTTGCCCAAAGACCCAAATATCCCTCCCAACATGTGTTAAAAACATCCTAATATATTTAGGAACCATTTGGGGGTGTTTTGGTAATGTTTAGAAAGGTTCAACCCTGGATCCAAGGGTGGAGATTGCATTTGGCCAATGGTCTATATAAGGTGTAAATTTCTCATTTTAAGGGAATAAATGTAAAGATTTTGGTGAATTTTCTTGGAGAAGCCTTGGGGTGCCCTCCCCCTCTCTCCTCCCTCTCCCCCTTGTAGCTGTGAAGGCTGTATTATGATGGTGTGACTCCATCCCTTATTGTTCCGGTGATCGCCGCAGCCGCCACGTGCCGCCATCGCACCGTCACCGCCATCGTCAGAATTCTATCCATTAGGGACAGAACCTTCATCCCCGATTTTTAGCTCCCAGGTTCGAGCTCTTCTTGAGCTGAAAATTTTTTTGTAAGTTCCTGAGGCCTCCACCACGTCCCACAAAAAGTTTCACTCCATCCACATTTCGTTTCCTATTTTTCCATTTTCGTCCAAGTCCCTCTACCAGATCTGTCTGGTTTCTGTCACCTATGACAGAACCCTAGAAGTTCCCCCATTCGACCCATCTTTTGATTTTTCCTGGCACCCCCGAAGTTACTGGGAGTTCCACCCACCATACCCTCATTCCACGAATTTTCCTGATTTTTGGTCAGCCCTCCTTCCATTTTCTAAAAATCCGTTTCAGAGTCAGCTATAGTGCTATCAGCCCATTTCAAGATCCGACCACCTGCTAGTGTAAAATTCACAACAAATCTTAACCACCTCCAATCCTTTCAAAAAAATAAGTCCATTTTCCTAGCTCAAATACCTACAACTTTGATGAAGAGCGCAAGGCCTGAATCGGAGGTCTACCCAGCGGTCAATGGCAGTTATTAGGAAACCCATCTGCAGATCTAAGATTTCAGGCATAGTCCAACAGCAGATTGCAAAATTGAGAAAAGGTAGATCCACCCAGATCCATCACTGATCTCCAGAGCTGTGTTGGAGTACTTCAAGAGAGATTTCCAACGATAGCTCATGCGTCCCGATCCGACGTCGGGATTGGTCACAGCGGCTGTTCTCGCCGGAGCGCGCGCTTGAAAATAGCAACTAACTCCGAGGGCAGCAACTCCAAAACGTGGGAATCGGAACCGATCAACCTCCGACCGGCTTTCCTGGTCGACCGCCATCCAGGGAGGTGCACCACCAGGGGTCCCCATCACAGCGGGCCCCACCCCACCAGAGTCGAAGGTTGGAGTGGCCCGTGGGGCCCACGGACCCGTAGATCGTGCCGTCCGGACAGCACGTTACGTGGACTCGGTAGTGCCAGGACGTCATCAAGATGCTGCCCGTCAACCCAACCCGCGTGACTCCCGGGCCCCACTTGTGACCTGTTACCTCCGGATCAACTTGGTCTGCGTAAACCTCTCCCAGGGGGGTTTACGCAAACTGGGTTAAGGGGCTAGGAAAAAGATTTTTTTATGGGGAAATGGGGGCTTTACGCGGACCGGAGAGACTTTGGCTTGAATGCAATGCCCATAGATTGTGCATTCAGAATGCGGTGTCCAGGGAAGCCTGTTGGCACCCAAAATATGATCAAAGGGCAATCTCGCCTAAACGATGGAAGGATGCAGCCTGCCAAAGTGCAAAAAGCTAAAAAAATCAACAAACAAGGGTCCTCTCGAGCTACTGAAGCCTCAGGTCACCTGACAAGAGCATCAGGGACCCCACGATTCACCACCTCAAGAGGGTCTGAAGAAATCTACTACAAATCGATAGTGCCGTACGACGTGCCCAACAAACTGGTATCGACTTGATCATGCCGAACAAACCCCATCCATTGTCCGATTAGGACGAGAATGTACCTACTGGTCCGCCACCTGATAAGAAACCCTCCTGAGGTGAAGGAACGTCTCTGACCCCTTAGAACAAGGTGCCGAAGGTCATGTCAGCGGAAGACCCGAGTGACTTGACGCTGGTACATCTTCTTACTAGATAGGCCCATTAGTGACCAAATAGCTACCCAGCCAGGGCGAAAGCACCCCGAGTAGTGACCTACTCCCTGGGAATGTCGTAAATGTAAACAAAACCAGCCCGGTAGCATAGATCACAGTGCCAAAGGCCATATCAGTGGGAAACCTGAGTGACTGAGCTAAGAGCACGGACGATGCCGGAATCGGCCGGCCAGTGGCCTGAAGGCTTCCCCGATACTTATCACGATGGTTCCATAGAATCACGATGAGATTAAGGTTCAAGTTGACTCCCGGAGCTAGTCTGAGATCCGCAGGCCAAGATCGGCTCGAACAAACACAAAAGGACACTCATCCGGCGTGCCCTTTACCCGACGCGCTCCCCTTCCATTGGCGCCGTCCAACCAGTGTGCAAAGAACAAGCTGCGGCCCTTAACTGGTGCGCTCACCCATTGCGCTAGGTTAAGTCATGCCAGTTAAGCCTATAAGAAGAGTCATTTTTTTTCACAGAGAGGAGGACAGACACATAGAAGAAAACAAAGAGAAGAGGGATCGAAGAGAAGAGGCTTGGGGAAAAAGATTGTCGAGTGAGGGTTCCCTGGGCAACCGTTCACCATCCTTCTACAGAAGAGAGGGATCTGGAGCGAGGAGAGAAAAAGCCCGTTCTGATACTCTATTTTGACTGCGTAGAACAGAGGTGGGTTCCGACGAGCTTCTTCGATCGTCTTCTTCCCCCCTCTTGCTAGAATCCTTGGTGATTTGTAATTAAATGGGCGATGATATGAGCCCTTAGTTCCCTTTCCCATTTAAACCCTTTTTCCTTTAACATTTTGCTTCATGTATCCCTGTTCATTTCTGTTACGAGGGTGTAAGTGACCAGCCTCTGTGCGTCAACGCTTGGCTGTGTCTGCGTATGCAATATGTTGTTTGTCTCCTATGCTATGTGATGACCTCTGGGTCTGAATGAGAATATTGGTGTGTGTCTGAGTCCCTCTTTCTCCTCTGTTGCATCTATTTTCATATCGTCTATGCGCTGTTGTTTGATTTCTCCCATCGTCGCCAAGCATGCCCTGGGCTACCCAAGGGCCATATTAACGCCATCCCCCTCCCCGGGGTCCTTTTAGTGGATTGGTTATACCGAGTACCTCATGTGTTCACTGTGGGTTTCACCGCCAGAGACATATTTGTATGTGCACCTCCACCCATCCCTGGGACTAGCTCCCTCATTGCTCCTCCATTCACAACTATGAACTGGAGAGAATGTGGTCGTCCCTACACCCTGGGCGTAGTGCATCTAATGACACGGTTATTCTCCTGTATGCCACCTGCTAACTGTTCAAACTTTTGCTTCATACAATCATCTGTATGCCATCCCGCTTTGTGAGCTTCGTAGCTCATATGCTTATAGCTAACCCCCAGATGCTAACCAGCTAATCTCCCTATACCTGATCTACCATCGATTGTTTAATGGTTGAATGACTGATCACTGTATTTTCTTTTACCCCGAGAAGGGTGGGGTGAGGGTCTGTCCAATGTGGCCTATTCCCCCTTCCTGTTATATGGGTGATATCAAGATGCCATCACGAATGTCACATTTCTCTCAACAGTACCAATCCACTAACTGGGGAGGGGGAACATTCCCCATTAACGTTACTACCGCCAGATTTCTCTCTAAATCACCAGAAGGCCATAGGGATGAGCCATTAAAGGTGTACATAGATGGATCCCTTAGTCCAACATTGAGTCAAATCCACATTCCTCTGGGAATTGTGGTGGCCATGGGTCACGAAATCCCTTGTAGGCGAGCACTCGGGATTCCCTCCGATTCAGGTTGTCCCATTGAACAATCACAAATCCACGGAGTATTGGCGCCCCTTGTAGGCTAGCCCTCAGGGTTTCCATCCGTTTGGGTCCGTCGGTCGCCGTCCTGGCCTCCCGGCATTCAGGAGCTTACCCCAGTCTCTGTGGGTATGTTTCCACTTCTCCCTCGTGACCCTATGGGTATGGGGAGATGCTGCCCAAATTTTGTTGGATCAATTTTACTAAGCTCTGCTGAAACCCAAATTATGGTGACTGTGAACACATCTTAAGTTGAGAGCAGATTGTGCTTGAGTATGAACCTTGCACAAGTCTTGAGCCATCATGCTTGTAGAACAACTAGGACTTGAATTCACTCAATAATCATCACTAATGATCAACAAAAAAGACTGGTAAATGGGTTAAGACACAACCTAACTCAAATGAGCCTAAAATTCATAAAAATCCTCAAAAATTGGCGAAGCCTCTAAACTGGCACGCCCTATTCCGGCGCCCACCCCCACCATGCCGAATTACCTCCCCTCTTAAAACTGCCAAATTCTCAAGTCCATCCACCCGGTGTGGCCTGATTCGGCACACCCCTCACACCCCATGCCGTTTGAACCCCTTGCACGTACTACACTGGATTAGCCTATTCCTATGCTTCCCCTGCGCCAGATTATAGTATAGCAACCCCCTTCGTGTCAGTTTAACTCCCCACTTACACTTCTACCAATCCATTCGCTCCCCCATTTCCCCGTCATACTTAACTCGTGGATGCTCCACAATTAATCAATAAAATCATTGCTGGCTCTCATTCGTTGGCTGCTTTGGGTCTGCTTTGGCCATGCATCTATGTATATATGAATGCCTGTCTGCTATTGCTGCATGTTTGTCATTATTTCAGACTTCGATATATCAAATGGTGATTTGTTGAAGGGCCGGAAGCCTTCACTAAGTGTGATGGTGGTCTTCGGACCTACGTTCTCCGTCACATACCGAGGGCTCAGGATAATGAATGTGATCGAACTACATGTTTGAGTTTATGTTCAGTTCCTGCATTATGTGATATTATTCTGTTAATCTACTTATGCTTGTATATATCTACTCAGCCCCGACGGATCATTATCTTGGCAATTAATCAAGGGTTTTTCTTCTTCTCAGAGAATGTAATTAACGTCATTACCTTTATGGTATGACGAACTGATGGTCCTGACACAGACTTCACTTTCATCTGACTGATATCTCTTAGAAAAGCCTGTCCTTTCTAGTAGGTTAGCTCGCTGGCAGAGCTTCCTCTCTCAGTTCGATATCACATTTGTCGTTCAGAAGGCAGTCAAAGGATATGCCATCGCTGAGCATCTAGCCCATCTTCCTATCCCCTGCACGGATTCTATTCATGATGATTTTCCTGATGAGCATCTTTCTGTCCTTACTCACCATCCCTTTTGGTCTCTGCACTTCGATGGTGCACTCAATTCTTAAGGCCGAGGGATAGGTGATGTTCTCCTCACTCCAAAAGGGGTGACGATTCCTTTTGCTTATCAGCTTCGCTTTCCTGCTACCAACAACATCACCGAGTATGAAGCTCTCCTGGCTGGATTGAAGCACGCCTACCTCTTGGGCGCACACTACTTGAATATTGTGGGAGACTCTCAGCTTATCCCACGAAAAGTCCTATCTACTTACCGCACTCATGACCCAAAGGTCAAGTCATATTAGGATTTGGTCACTCTCTTGGCTAGGTAATTCCGTAAGCTAATCTACATCCACACTCCTCGATCTCAGAATATCCTTGCTGATGCACTAGAATCGCTCGCTTCCTCTTTATCTTTCCCTCTCAGTCAGAGCATTGAGACTATCGTCGTCTAGAGGCTGGACGCCCCCGCTCTTCAGGATCCTTGGTATGACAACCTTAGAAAAACTGTAGAGGTGAGGGCTGAGAAGAAGGATTTAAAGGAAGTATCTTTGACAAAATTAGAAGAGATCCTGGAAGAAGAAGAATTGCCCTGGTATCATGAGATCGAGCTGTACTGCAGGGATGGATCATTCCCAGAAGGGGCAAGCGCTGAGCAACGTAAGGCTATTAGAAGAGCCACCTCGAAGTACACTATCATCGCTGGAGAATTATACAGGCGGGCTCTCAATGGAATGCTCATGAGATGTCTAGACGATGATGAAGCTTGGAAGGTGGCCAAAGTAGCCCATTCAAGTGAGTGTGGGGGTCATGTTAATGGCCAGACGTTAGCAAAGAAGATCCTTAGGTAGGGTTATTATTGGCCCACTCTAGAGGAAGATTGCTCCCTCTATGTTCGGAGGTGTCTTAAATGCCAACTCCACGCTGACAAAATTCATGCTCCCGCTTCATCTCTTCATCCTCTTTCTACTCCTTGGCCATTCTCCATGTGGGCTTTCGACATTGTTGGCTCGCTCGGTGATCCAAACTCTCAGACCAAGTGGAAATCTTTTATCCTTACCGTCACTGAGTACTTCACCAAGTGGGCCAAAGTGGAAGTGTACGCGGAGATCAAAGCTGCCACGGTGTGCCGCTGAAACAGAAAGTGTTAACTTTTCATAATTTAAAAATTATTAAAATAATAATTCAATAGAGATTGCTATCATTCATTAAAATCAAACTCGTTTTCGATCTGGATGAGCTTTGCGACGCTGAAGTCCGCCACCCTGTCCTCCATCTCGGTGTCCAATAGGATGTTGCTGGGCTTGAGGTTGTGATGCACGATCACCGGCTCATAGTCGTGGTGCGGGTAGCAGATCCCCTGCGCCACCCCCATGGCTATCTTGTACCGCATCGCCCAGTCTGCCGCCGCCGCCGCCAGGTCCCTCTCCCCCTTCCCCCCTTCACCCCCTGTCGCTCTACCGCCTGTGCAGTAGGTCCTCCAGGCTCCCGTTGGGCATGTACTCATACAGCAGCAACGTGGTCTCGCTGTTGCTACAGTAGCCCAATAGGCGGACAATGTTCCGATGCCAGACGGACCCTAAAACCTCCACCTCTGCCATCGCCCCTCCCCTCCAGCGCAAGCTTGCCGACATCATTATGTTGTCCTCCTCCTACTTCCCCCACAACTTCTTCACCGCAATGACCTCCTCGTCGGGCATCTCCGCCCGGTACACCATCCCCGTCGACCCCATCCCAATGATGTTCTCTACCATCGAGATGCACTCCTCCACGTCCTCTGCCATGAAGTTAAGCCTCTAGATCGCCGTCAGCTTCCACGGGCCTTGCCACTAGTGGTCGGAGGACTCTTCCCCGTTGAACTACCACTCGTGGAAGCACCGCGTGCCATCGAGGAGCACCAGCATGCCCACGCCGAACATCGCTGTGCTGATCCACACGATCGCCGCGCCCGACGGCTTCTTTGCTGGGGCTGCTGGTAGAAGAGAGGGAGGGCGGAGGATGGTGTTGTTGTGTCCCTGTGTTTTGATTATAGCAAACACTATGATTCAATATGAGTGTGATATATGTTACACTATGAGTCATTGTGTGTCTGATGCATGATACACTATGTGTTTGTTGCATGTTGATTATGGTTTCGCTCATTGCATAATTGTGAGTTTCATGCATCCATAAAGTCAACATTGAGAAGTTGTGGACGCACTTTAATCTTTCCTTTATTTATTTATTTTTTCCGTTGTTGTTGTGTTGTGTTGGGAATGGAGTTTTCCCGGGTTTATTGAGTTCGTGGGCGTGCCAGTCACCGAAGTGACAATTTATTTGGGATCCGCGGAGCCCATGGTGCGCTCGTTCTAACTTCGTTAGACGACTGTGTAGTTCGTGTCTGGACCCAATCCCGCCATGCCATAAAGGTCATGACGTCATTTACATCCCCCATACGAGGGAACCAGGAGCTCCCACGGCCACATCCCTTAGCTTCTGGAGGCGCCACTTGGCCGAGAGCTTCTACCACAAATCATCTTCTACCACCAAAAAGTGGCATCCCGTTTGGCATCCAGAAGAGTGCTTTCCAAATTTTCTTCCCTAGGTGTTCTGTTCTGTCAACTCCTAAACTGAACAGACACATGTTCACTGTTCGGGCTGCTCCGGTCTGTTCCAACCTCTGCCAGCATTCCCACAGGTGTTGTTTCGAAGAGGACTCGACAATGGTTCCAACGACTCTGGCCACACTCAAATCATAGTTCGGGAACGCTCATGGTGGCCTCTTCTTCCTGCTGCTGAGGCATCTTTACAGTCAGAACCAGAAATCAGGGGCCCTGTTCGCAGCCAGCCCCTGACCAGCACCAGCGGCCAGAGACTTCAGAAAAATTCAGACGTCATCCTGAGTCAGCTACGAAGCTTTTCCAACTAGTATCATCATCGGTAAAATTCAGGAGCGGCTGCAGCAGCGACAACTCTGACGGTCTGTCCACTGTTCCAGAGAGCGGACAGAACCAACGTCGCCCATACGTTCAGTCTCATTTAGGCCTTTCCCTTCCCCACCTGGCCGGCTTATCGCCCCTCCCTGCGTGGAGGTAGTTTTGGTTGTAATTTGATTCTCCCTACCCCTAATCCACCCCCTCTGCGTGGGCATAGTGCATCTATTAGCAGGTTAGTGATCCAAGCTTCGTCGACGCAGCATGCGGGAAATACCCATGCTTCCCCGATCGCCCCGTCTCCGACCGAGATCGACGTCTTCGCGCCGATCAGGTGAGCTCCTGACCACACTTCTCTGCTGGATTACTTTGCTTGCTTAGTATTGAATCTTAGTGCCGTTGGTCAGTGAGTGAGTGCTCAGACCATATTGCAAAGTACGTAAGTAACCTCCGCAGGTGAGTTGCGAGAGAAACCTTACATCCCGTGCCCTTGGCGTGCCGGCCACCCGTGACTTGGGCATCCCTGACCCATTGGGGTCCTCCCCTGGCTAGCCACACCACTAGAATCCCAAGGTCCAACCTCGGGCCCTCATCCCCATCGCTGGTCCACCTTTGGACTCGGGTGCACGCTACGCGAGTGAGTCCGCTTGAGTGAGATCACCGGGTCGTTCTTGCTGGCGAATTTAGGTCCAAGGGATTGTGTCACATAAAATTGGTATCAGAGCAAGTTCACAACTTGTCTCTATCAAGTTGGTCCTAGGGAGCATTTACATTTTGTGTCACCCGGTGCATCACCCTTGTCCACCATCATGACTACCTCATACTTGGCATATTCGCCACAGAATAGTGAATCTTAAGGTTGGGTTCCCCATACGGAGGATTGCTCTTTGCTTCACTTGTAGTAAATTTAGGCGGTATAGATGCAGCTTCCATGAGGACCTTTCTATTGGAAGGCTTAGACTGACCCCAATGATGTGACTGTGGGGGGAAAACCCGATACTGTTTGATCTGGATAACTCCCCGTTGTATTAAATCTTCGAGTTGATCCTTTAGGACATAACAATCTTCTGTAGCATGCCCTGTCATTCGATGATATTGGCAGAAGCTGGAGCTTTTGGCTTCAGCGGCTCTGGACGGCCTGTGAACTGGAGGGAACTGAATAAGACCCCAAGCCATGCAAAACTCAAACAATGACTCGGTATGGGCCTTGACAAAGGAGTATGGAGCTTCCATCCGCTGTGCCAGTCTCATCGCGGGTGCTTTACCTTTGGATTCCATAGGCGGTTGATTTGCCCTGGTTCCCTGAGACCAAGTCTCCTTTATTTGACTCTGGGAATAAGTGTTGGCTTTTGAAGGAAAAGCGAGATGTCTAAGCAGAACATCCTGTTCTCGTAATAACTCTTGTACAAAAGCCTTTAATGCCTGGTTCTCCTGTTTCAACAGCTTTATTGTATCGGCAGGGTCCCCTCCCTGTGTGGTGACCGGATCATTAGCGTCATCCGATATGGAGTGTTCTGCTTCTGTGGTGTTGAGCCCAGCCAACTGACTCAGGGCTTCCTGCCTAGCTTCGCCGAGTTCTTGCCAAGCTGGCTGTAAGACAATGATCTCCTCATCCCCGGACTTGACATTATGGCTGTACAGGCTATTAACATCGGGGACTTCTTGCTCGAATTCTTCTTTTTCCTCAATTATGCAAGAGGCATTCCTCTGAGTAAGATTGGACTGGTCGGGAGGGGGCGAAGTCCCGATGGTGTTTATAGCATAATACACCCTAAAGTCCGGCTCGGGGTCGTAACCCAGCCCTCTTCGATCGTTCTTGGAGAACGGAGGTTGCCCTCTGACTTGAGGAGGGTCCCATAGTTGTTGGAAGTAATTACGTCGGGAAGCTTGTTCCATCTGAGGGATATTCTGCTTCTGACACATCTGTTTGATATGCCGGGCCATGTCATGCATTTCTTGGATAGGCTCGAGGACATTTTTGGGCCGCTCGTTTCAGCCAAAATCGTCGTCCAGGGGGATGTGCGGCACCATATCTCCCTTGTGAAAGATGATGGGTTTAAGGCGCTCCTTAATTTTCTTCTTCCCTTTGGCTTGATATGTAACAATGAATGTTTTTAGGGTGTCGACCCCATGCTCCTCTCTTCGAGAGCTTGACTGTTGGAAGTATTGCCAGCTCATGTTCAGCCACAGAAGGGTCGAGCCCAGGCATTTCTTTATAAGTCCAGGCAAAGCAATCCCTGAATTCTTCTAAGAGCTGTCGATACGACTACCTTTCTGCCTCACTGAGGAGGGCACTAATGAAGGTTGGCCGACGATCATCTTTACTTTCGAGATTGATCTCGATCAATTCATCCACAGTTACTTGACCACCATCTTCAAGCTCTGGTGGAGCCAGTTGAAAGTCGATGAAGTCTCCCTCATCATCGGTGTTTGCCCGATAGACCTCAAATCCTTCGAAGCATTCTTGCTTGGCTTGAGGTTGAGGGGCTTGTTTCCTCTTGTTGATGATTAGCAGGCTGGGCTACTTGTTGATGATCGACAGACTGGGTTGTCCTTCCCTCTGAGGGGTGGTCATTGCTGACTTTTGATGAAGGTGATGGTGTCATGGATGCCTCACCGGACTCCCTTATAGAGTCATCAATCTTGGGGTCAAGTTCAGCTTGCCCGTGATAAGGAGGTAGCAGTCCTATGACATTGACTGTAAAATAGACCTCAGAGTCCCTCTCCTCATCGTAGACAAGTCTCCGTGTGTCTTTACGGGAGAAGGGAGGCTACCCATGGACCTGTGGAGGATTCCACAATTGATGGAAGTATGCTTCTCGCGCGGGGTCCTGAGCTTGCGGGATGTGCTGCTTCTTACACATTTCTCTGATGCGCTTCAACATGTCATCCATCTCCGAGACCGGATCTGGCGCCACATCGGTGGGAATATCCCAGCCGAAATCATCTTCAGGAGGGCATGGTAGGATGAGATCACCTTCGTAAAAGATGATCAGCTTGTCCCCCTTCTTGCCCTTGTTGCTCCTTCTTTTTCATTGATAGGAGACAGTGAAGGTTTTCAACTGCTCCACCTCGTACTCTTCTCGTTGGGATGGGAGCTGGAGGCACTTGGGTGGCAAGGAGATGCTTCAGTCAATGACCTGACTGATGAGGTTGGCTTCATAGTCAACACTCTGCCTCTCCGGCTGAGTCGGCTTGGAGGTGGGCTGGAGACTTAGCATGTGCAGCTTTACCATGTCTTGATTGATAGTGAACAACTGCCCTTCATCAATTTCATGGTTTACCTTTTGCTTCCCTTTATCTTTTACAGGTTCGGGGATTGCTAAAGTGGGCTCCCCAAAATATAGGGAAGCATCGGCCAGGTGGTACTCATTTGGGTGGAAAGGAGACTGATCTGCGAAGATCGTATGTTGCTCCCCTCCTTTGGTGTCACATCCCAACGTGAAATATCGGAACGCATAACAATGATAATAGTATATATATATATATACACATATTTCCTCCACCCACACGTCCTCACAGATCGACGGGGGTCCCAGCATGTATACGCAAGAACGAGCACGAATGCGCGGGCTAGGGTCGTCGTCCTCCCCGGACGCCGAGGCCTCAAGTCCAACCCTGAAGAACCAATGCACCCACGGGTGCCACCCAACTCATCCTTCGCCCGCGCTACCCGTGGGTGGTGGGCATTTGTGGACGTGTAAAATTACACGTCTGCGTGTCCCGACCAGTCTAGCATTGACGAACAACTTTAACCGAAGAAACTGCAGAAAGGACGGGCCAGCTGGACTTTTCGAATGAACAGTACACTGCCGTGAAATCGTCCCCGGAGTCACGACAGTGAATAGAAATCAACCCCGGGGAATCTCACAGCCTGTGGGCCCCGAAGAAAATCAAACAGACCTCCACTGGCCCTCGCATTGGGCTCAGGCATGCCCTCAGCGGCAGACCCGTGGTGTCACTTCCCCGACGCACCCCCTCCAACGGCACACCCGCGGTGTTGCTTCCCCGGCACACCCGCGGTGTCGCTTCCTCAGCACACCCGCGGTGTCGCTTCCTCGGCACACCCTGATGGGTCTTCCCCGGCACACCCCCGAGGGTGCCCTCAGCGGCACGCTCCCAATGTGTCCCCCTTCACCAGCACGCCCCTGCTGGTTTCCTCAGTGGCACACCGCGCCTGCGCCTTCACCGGTACACCCATCTGAGTGTTTTCAACGGCACACCCCTAAAGCCCGCTCAGCAGCACGCTCCGTGCTGCCTTCAGCGGCACACTCACCAAGTGCCCTTCACCGGCACGCTTCCAACGCTCTTCAATGGCACGCTATAAATGCCTTCAGCGGCATGCTTCTTCAATGACACGTCCGGCAGGGAAGATCTTACGCCATTCTCCTGCGGATTTTTGGCGTGCAACGGGCTGGCTGAGGTGTTGAACGGAGAGGGTGGCACGCTGGCTATGCTCCCTGTCATCGAGAACGACCGGAGGCAAATCCTCATTAATGCCTCACGTTCCAACCTCCGCCATTCTCGCGTTCGAAGGCCCTATGCCATTGGGGTATAAAAGCCCCTCTCCACGCAGAGACCACAGAGACAGATAGAGAGAGACACACACACACATAGAGGGAAGCAGAGGCAGATCCACGAAGCGTCCCCATAGAGAGAAGAGAAGAATAGGAAGAGAAGAAGAAGAAGGAGAGAAGAAAGAGGCTCTCCCCTTCGGCAGCCACCAGAAGAAGAGAGTAAGAGAGAGGGAGAGAGAAATGTAGCAGGGCTAGAGTGGGAAAGGGGTGGAGTATAATTGAGACCAATTTAAAAACCCTCTCACTTAATAATTGTTTATTTCTCAGAACTATGTCGCCAAGAAGGCAAAGAGATCTTCCCCAAGCGGATGAGAGGGGATCGGGGGTAGATGACCCAAATGGGGCGAATGACAAGGCTGTCCATGCTCTAGCAGTTGGCGGCAGACTGGTACCTAATGCGGAAATTAATTTGGAGGGGTTTATGCAGAGCTTCCAAGGGCTGATGTAGGCCATGCAGCAACAGATGCTACAGCAGCCTGCGCCCGCACCACGTCACGACCTGCCAGTGCTTGATCAGTTCCTGAGGTTGGCGCCTCCTATTTTTAAGGGGGGAGAGCTGTCTAGAGATGGCTGAGTCATGGCTCAACGAAATGGAGAAGAAATTTCACGTAATGCGATGTCCCGAGGAAGAGAAGGTGAATCTGGCGGCCTAGGTACTACAAGATCAAGTTGACTTGTGGTGAAAGGCCAAGATGAGGACCACCTTTGCAGACTACCACAACGGTGACATATTTTCGAAATAGTTACTAGCTATCTTCCGAGAAAAGTATTTCCCCGAACATGTACGAGACGCTAAGAAGCAAGAATTCTTGAGCCTCGAATAAGGAAGCATGTCAGTAGCGGACTATGAGGCCAGATTCTCTGCTCTATGCCAGTATGCTCCACACATATTCGATGACACACGTCGAAAGGTGAAGAAATTCATCAACGGGTTGCGTGGTAGCATCCGATGCTATGTGGCTACCCAAGACCCCGACTCCTACACTATGGCATTGAGGCTTGCTCATCTAGCAGAGCAAGACAACGCAAGGTAATAATCGAAACCATAAAATTTAAGAGGCGTATAGAGTAAACTCTAAGAAATACTCTAAGAAATACTCGTGTAGGTTCACTAAGGAGCAGAAGAAGATGGGAAAAAGACCTATGTAGGCTGGAGGGAGGCAGGACAAGGAAAAGGTGGCACGTCGTGAGCCAATGCCTGAGAATAGGCTGGGGGTTCCGTTCTGCATCCATTGTGGGCGTAACCATCCGGGGCAGGAGTGCTGGAGGACAAAGGGCAACTTCTATGAATGCGGTGAGGCTAGACATATTGCGAGGAACTGCACCAAGAAGGCTCAACAAAAGCCATTTCCCAGTAGGAGTAGATTCAGTACAGAGGGCGAGTCTATGCACTAATGCAAGAAGAGGCAGACAATACCCCTACCATGGCTGAAGGTACGCTTATTGTGGATAATGTTTATGCAAAGGTCTTCTTTGATCCGGGGGCTACACACACATTCGAACATCTTTTCTTTTCTTCTCTTTCTTTGGTTTCATCTTTTGTTCGACTTCCGCAATTCTTTTTCTTCTTTTCTTTCTTTTCTTCTCTGTCGGCACAGGAGCATCCAATCAGAACTTAAGACCTACAGAAGCAGAAGTCAGGAAATATTAGGAATATTTTCAGTGTCAACAGACTCCTCGACAAGTTCCTCACCAAGGCAGCAGAGCGATGACAGAAGACGCCCCCGTCGATTGACAACCGGCTCAACGGGAAGGAGATCATGATGATCTCAGGGGGACAGGCCGCAGGGGGAGACAGTGCGAGTAGGAGGCGGCAGTACTCGACGACAGTCCGCACTATGGACCAAGGCGACAGCACCTAACAGGGGAACTCCACCCCGGGCCATCTAGGAGATCCCATTGTTTTCTTTGATGATGACCTAGATGGTGTGACCACATCCCACTCCGATGCTTTGGTGGTCTTGGCCACCATTAACCAATGTACTGTGCATCACTTTCTAGTGGATAATGGAAGTGGACCCGATGTCTTTGCCTACGACTACCTTGTCCTTATGGGTGTGGATATGTCTCGACTAACAACATTGAACATGCCGTTGTACGGGTTCTCGGGCATAATCATCTGTTCGGAAGGATCCATTTCACTCCCAATCACCTTTGGGACCACGCCAAAATAGGTAACCTTCTTCATCGACTTTACCGTAGTTCGCGAGATGACAGGGTATAATGCCATCATTGGTCACGGGATCCTCGGCACACTTCGAGGTGTCCCCTCCTTTTATCATCAAAAGCTTAAATTCCCCACCCCCCAGGGGGTAGGGGAGGTTCGAGGAGACCAAAGAGAGTACAGGAGATGCTACCTCATCTACACACGTGATCGACATCCTGAGGAAGCACCGTGTAACGACCCAGAGTTCAGGGTACCGATAACCCAATATAAATATCGGACTACCGCTATCAAGAACTGGGGACGCCACCCAAGAGGCTGATGAGACCCCTGAAGGGTTAGTAGGGGTTGTTGAGGAGGCGTATAAATAATTAGAATTACATCGTGCGCAATATTAATTAGAGCAGGAAATTAAATTAAAGTGCGGAAGTAATTAAAAGAAATATATTAGAGTGATAAATATAAATGATAGTCCAGAATTTACAAATGTACAAGTCCGACCACAGCCACAACAGTCCTACTGTACAACTACACGGGACATACCCCGGACAAAAGTACACCGAGATTACAGACCACAGCTGGCGCTCTAGGCACAGTCTCCAAAAACATGCGAGGGACCGGCAGACGGCTGGGATGACTCACCTCCCCAAGGGGTAGGGCACAACATAAAAAAGGACACACGAGGATCATCCAGCATCTAGCACTCGGCATCCGACGACTCCAAGGCTTCGAGCGGCTCCCACAAGGAGCCAAGGAGAATTGTGTGTGTGACTTGTTAGTCGGCTTAGCACGCCGAGGGTATGTCCTTTACACTTCCCTCACGTGTTAACTAGCCGTAACACACAAGTCCAAGCCCGCCACATGTGAGACGCTACGACAAGGGTAGATGCCCCCTCATGCCGGGATCGCCCCTCACGTGCCCGTCAGCCACGACCATGCACGTGCCATGACGTCTTGCTCCCTCTCAGTAATGAGGCCACATCGACTGCTCAACTCGAGCCGTGATCGACCCTCACCCGAATACCAGATTGACATATCCCCTTAGTCACCCAGCCAGTCTTAAGCCCCGTTCGGCACCACAGCCATGGCCCACGCCACGGGGGAGGGGGGGATCTTCTGTAAAACACACATGTATTCATATCACGCATCGACCCGGGTACCGACTAGCACGTCAGAATTGTCCCGTGGCATGCACCTGTTGTACCCTGGCCTCCACAGCCCATTTGTAAAAAATATAGACATCTCAGTGTTATGCCGCCAATTGGACGTATGCTCTCGAATCCATGTTCGGTCCTCCAGCAACCTTCCAGCAACCCTCTGTGTCACCTAGCATGAACCCCCAGCACCCTTCACCCCTAGCCAACACGACCCAGTCTGAGATGAACCTACACCTGCAAAGTACTCTCGGGTCTTCATCCCAGGCTTCAGGAATATGGACTCTGCTTCGGCATGGAATGAAGGTCTTCGGATTCAATCGATGTAAATAAACACTGAATGCTTGTGATCGGTGGGGAAAGGCGTCCTGTACACGACTCCCTACAATCGCCTGCGCACTCGCACCCACGGAACTGTCCTCCCCTCAACGTGTCGCTCACCCCCTGAGTCCACGTGCCGTGCCCTGACGATGCATCCCCAGTTAAACGTTCGGTTCCACAGGTGATTGTCGAGAAATCGACTGGCATGCTCGCATCCCAGCCACGTTTCCCCCTTTACCCAAAAACTCCCCGTGCCACTTGGTCTCCCCTCGATTCTCCGTAAAGGGCGAGTGTACGGTGCCACTTTAAGACGGATACAATCACGAGAGGGGATGCCCGAGGCCCCTTATCTTCTGACATCTCCCCCACAGCTATATCCTACCCCTCACTCTGGTCACTGCACACACCACTCTGCGGGCCCGTCGACACGCACACGCACGCTGGCGAACGCCCGCGGCAGAACAGTGCTGTATCCTTCTGGATCTACCGGTCACGTCGTGGCCACCCAGCGTTAAGGATCTTACCCCACCTCCGTGGGTATGCATCCACTTCTCCATCGTGACCCTCCTGGGTATGGGGAGATGCTACCAAAATTCTGTTAGACTAATCCAATCAATTATCATTCCAATTCAAGATTCAAATGAGACATGTTTGGGATTGGCAGGTCATTATGCTCAAGTATAAACCTCGCACAATTCTTGGCCCTGTCCCCAGGGCATTTAGGACTTGAATTCACCCGTTAATCAACCCAATTAGCATCAAAGAGTTCAATAAACAATTATGGAACTCAAATAGATTAAAAGAGTGAAAAAATACCATAACTCGACGCGGGCCAATTGTAGCACGCCTTAATCCGGCGCTGCCCCCCACCGCGCTGCTTCAACTTTACACTCAAAACCCTGAATTTCTAAAGCTCCACTACCCGGCGTGGCCTAATTCGGCACGCACCAGGCTCTCGATGCCGTCTGAGCCCTTTCATCTGCCCCGCGCCATTACAACAGTTTACCAACGCTGCCCCATGCTGTATTAGGCTATACGTATGCCCAATCACGCCAAATTTGAATAAATCATCCCATTCGCACTATTTTAACCCCTCACCCATTCTCGGGGTAACCCTTGCCTTCCATGACTGGGATTGAGCAATCTAACTGACCATGTGTCAAATAAAAGAAACTGTATGGGTTAAATTTGTCTTCCATCATGCTTTTATCAATAAATGCATTTTGCACAGATATATGTTCATACATGCCACATTAATGCATGCTTTCCTGGTCGAACCTTTGGTATATCAAATGGCACTGATGGAAGGTCGGGTTACGCCCGATTGGAAGCTTTCGCTATGCTTGATGGTGGTCTTCAGACCTAAGTTCTCCGCCTCATACTGAGGTTCAGACTCAATAAGTTATGCTTGCTCTACATGATAAAAAAATAAGAATAAAAATAAGAATAATAAATAACACTACTTGTGTGGTCTTGTAAATTTCATCATCACATGCATCCTCACTCATGTTTATCCTAGCCTCGGACGGCTCGTTATCTCGATAATTAATCAAAGGTTTTCCTTCTTCTCGGGGGATGTAATTAACGTCATAACCTTTATGGTATGACGAACTTCCAGTCCTGACACGGATCTCACTCTCACTTGACGCGGGTCAGATCGAGCGCATAATAGAACTTGTCACTTAGTGACTGGCACGCCCTTTCCTTCTTTTCTATTTTCTAATATAAAAAAGATAGAAGCATATCTTTATCCCCCACAAAGCTTGGCACACCTGGTGGAACAAGAATCTCCTTTCATCTTTTTGTCGAGATAAACGGGCCCCGTGGCTCTCCCACAGAATGCTAATTTTTGCCTGCTTATTACAGGAAATGATGGCTGTTGGATTTGCTGCGCTAACTTTTGGCCCCGAGATCGTGGCCAACCATGCTACTGCTGGGTACCTGGCGATACCGACTATCTTCGGCTCCTTCCCGCTGGTGGTTGGCTTCCCTAACTTTTTGGGGGTAGCCTTTGCTAATATGCTGGAAGTGGAGGCTCTCGAGCTGGCAGAAAGAAGAACTAACAAGAAGCCTTGGGCCTACAACACCAGAAGTCATGAAGGCCTAATAGCAGGTCAGGCTGAGCTGACTAGCTGCATGGTCTACCATGTAGCCTAGGGGGCTCGCCCCACCTACTGTAACAGGCCTGAGAGTTACCATTAGGGGAACTCCCGCAGAAGAGCTGCTCCTATTGTCGGATGACTTTCAGTGTTCGGGTAGTCTATTTTTATCGGCGGCATCCATATTTTTCTGGATGGGCGCAATGCCCAAGCAATTCAAGACTGGGTGCTCACTATCGTACCAACCCACAACTCCTTCCAGGCCGAGCTGAGAAAGAAGAAGAAGGCCGCCGAGGCCGAAAAGTGCTGGCCCCAAGGCCGAAGAAGTTTAAACAAGTTTGGGCCCCCAAGAAGATCCAACCCATCTACCAAGAGGCGCATGTCCATCGCCGCCCTAAGCATGCTGAGACAGGGAAGAAGGATGAGAGGGGCTTGGCCTCAAGAAGAGAAGAGATTGTCGTGGATCCTCCACGTCGCACTAGCTTCAGGGCCTACGCTTGACAAGCCGATATCCCCACAGTGGGGAGAAGATTTGAGCAAATCGCCGGAAGAGCCTGTCTAGCTTACCTCCCTTTGGTAGGACATAGACAACTATCCCCAGTTCTGCATCAGGGACTAGGGCAAGAAGAGATAACCAGTATGGTCAGAAACTACTTTAGGGGTATGGGCAACCCCTCGCTGGGCCAACAACAACTGTTGCAAGCAGCCATGGCAGAAGAAGATGACTGTCCACCAATGGCAGTTGAAGAAGAAGAAGAAAGAAGAATGACATCGTCGGTTGATGACAATGGACATGAAGACAGCTTGAAGTTTGAAGTCGATGAAGCTACTCCCCAGTCGGTGGAGAGAAGAAGAGTCTCCATATTTGAGAGACTAACCTTCCCAGGTCATGCAAGGAGGAAGGTTTATCGACAAAGGAAACGTATGCAGGTTTTCACCTGTAATATGGCTGGAGCGATCGGTAAATATGGGCGTTTGCCTGAGCACCCCCTAGAATTGGCCCAATTAGCTGAAAGGCTTGGGCCGAACACCAGGAGAACTAAAGCCCTAAGAGAAATGCTGAAAGTGGAAAAAGGGAAACAAGTATTGCCTGAAGAAGTCACCACCCTCACTGCAAACGTGGTGATAACTGAAGAAGAGGAGGTGTTGCTGAACATCTCATCTGAAGGAGCTTCAGGGGAGAAAGCAAAAGCCATCTCCAGCACAATGACCATGGACCCATCGGTACTGATGCTGCTCCAGAAGTACCAGGAGGAGATAGAACTCCTGAAGAAGCAGCTGATGGAGAAGACGGAGCAAGCCTCAGCCTCCAAATACCCTGAAATGCAAGCTGAGTCATCGCGGGAAGGCATCAACCCGTGTGACCTCCCACCACTATACACTCTACCGCAGCCGGTAGAGGCCAGCTTGGCGACCGCCAAGCAGCGTCCACCTCAGATGTTCATGCCACCAATTCTGTCACAAATGCACCAGTCACCTCCATTGGTGCGGCCTCCTCCGTAGGCGACCACTTTGGTCACTCCTTACCTACAGCCGGCACACTTCTACCCAGAGCCGGTCGATCTGACTGCTATCAACAAGCTAATGGTTGAATGAATGATTGGGCTGAAGCTCGCTGAGTGAAGTAAAGGTGACTATGTCGCATTTGATGCCTACCGGGTGCCATACCTGCCACACCATGCAGCCAAGCGGCTGCCTCTAGGGATCAGCAAGCCACCCAAGTTCGACAAGTTCAACGGGAAGGGATCCCCGAAGGAACATGTCGCATACTACATGACCGTCATGGGCGATCTAGTCGTAGACGAGTCATATTTGCTGAAGTTCTTGGGGTCCTCATTGACAGGCCAGTATTTGAATGGTACTCCAGCCTCCTGGTCAGGTCAATCAGTGACTGGCCAGATATGTAGAAGAAATTTAGAGAAAGATTTCACATCACCGAGAGGGAGGTCACTGTGACTGAGCTCTACTCAACAAGGCAAAGGGTAG
>JANBPO010005424.1:0-36128 GCA_024336825.1 Amorphophallus titanum | reverse complement strand
CCTAGTATCGGGTTATCGGTATCATGGACTCTTAGTTCATAGTGGTGGTAATTCGATACTTAGTAACGAATTATTGACATTATGGACTCTGGGACGTTACAGTTGGTATCAGAGCGTAGTTGGGGAATTGCATCAGAAATTATAATTTGTATTAGTCCAGAGCAAGTCCCTTTGAGTCGTTCGTTGCTGGCTTAGGGTATTTCTTGCGATGCTAATATGTTTTCCATTGTCGTGTTTCCCTAGATTCAAGATGTCGCCTCGGAGGCGAACAGCCCCAGTTCCTCGGAATGAGGCTAGTGGTTCAGCTGCTTCTGCTGTATCGGTTCCTGCCCAGGCTGCACCAGTTCCTGATCCGCCTGCGGAGTTACCCGGTAGTCATGGACGAGCACTGAAAGAATTCTTGCTGTTCCATCCACCAACTTTCGAAGGTCAATCTGATCCCGAGGCAGCGAGGGAGTGGTTGGATACTACCGAGCGTGTCTTCCAATGCATGGAGTGCATCGAGGATGAACGGGTTATGTTGGCCTGTTTTCAACTTCACGGTACTGCACGCACGTAGTGGACCTCAGAATGGGAAGTCACCTTCTGTTCCCGTCCGCTTCGACAAATCACTTGGGCTGAGTTCGTTACTACATTTGAGCGTGTTTATACTCTAGCCTGCCTGAAGTTAGCCAAGATGTACCAATTTCTGGAGCTGACAGAGGGTGAGATGTTGGTGCTGCAATATCGCGATAAATTCATTGAGTTGGGCCGGTATGCACCGCATATTTTTGCTGATGAGACTGTGAGGACTTAGCAGTTTCTGCGTGGACTGAGAGCAGAGTTGAGCCTGCCGATGTTCGCTACACGTGTTGCTGAGCTGGATGCCGCTTATCAAGCCGCTGTTATGTTGGAGTTGGAGTGGGCGAGGACTCGAGGATTGCTCAGATTGGGATGGTGTCGTCGGTCATGCCACATCAGCTGCCCCACCAGTCATCTGCTTCAGGAGTTTCTCCCGCCTTTTCTCCTGTCGATAATGCTCCTTTCCAACAATCTCAGGGCAGAGGTTTTTGTCATAAGAAGAAGAGGAAGAGGTTTGATCAGCCGATGTTTTCTAAGCCGAGTCAGCATTCTGGTTCGTTTGTTTGGCCGCGTTCAGATTCTATTATTTTTCAGCCGAGGTTGTGTTCTGGATGTGGTGGCAGTCATCCGGGTGTGCAGTGTTCTTTGCCGATTGTGTGTTATCGATGTGATCAGCCAGGGCACATTTCCCATAACTATCCATTGAGGCAGCAGACAGTGCAATTCACTCAGGCTTCGTAGTCGTAGCCAACAAACCTCAAGTGAAGAAGCCCCGGAGAGGACGGGCCATCCGGACTCTCCAAATATATATACACTACCGTGAAGCCATCTCCGGAGTAACAACAACAAAGAGAAGCCAACCCCCGGGGAGCTCACAATCTGTGGGCCCCGAAGAAAATTAAACAAACCACAACTTGTGCACGTAATGAGCTTGAACATGCCTCCCAATGGCACACCTTGCAAACTCCAGCGGTACACTCGTTGGTGTTCCTGGCCAGTACACTCGCTACCCGGCACACCCCTGCTGCCCTCCACGGCACGCTCTGGCAGTCCTCGCCAGCACGCCCCTGGGAGCTTCAGCGGCACGCTCCCCTGGCCAGGCGCCCCCACCGACACACTCGGCCAAGGTGCTCCACCGGCACACCTAGTTTGGGTGTCTTCAGTGGTACACACCCTTGCGCACCCCTTCAACGGCACGCCATGAAGAGGCCTCCAATGGCACGCCTACAAGCTCCTCCAGCGGCACGCCCTCACAGCCCCTCAGCGGCACACCCTGGCGGCCTCTCAGCGACACGCTTGATGTGCCTGCCAGCGGCACAACATTCTGGCCCCTCAACGGCACGCCTGGGCGTGTTCTCCACCGGCACCTCCGAAAAATCAAATCTAACGCCATCCCCTACAGATCCTTGGCGCGCAATGGGTTCGCTGAGGTGTCCAATGGAGGAGGCGGCACACAGGCTACCCCCTGCCACCGAAGGATGCTAAAGTCAAATCCCCATTAATGCCCTCACATTCCTGCATTCGCCATTCATGTTCGAAGGCCCTCGCCACTGGGAGTATAAAAAAGCTCTCTTCTTCCCTAACACACAATATACAGAGAATACAAAGACAGACACACGCACAGAGACAAAGAGGGAAGAGAAGAAGAGAGAAGAGGAAAAAGGAACTGCGTCGAAACTACACCAGCGTGAAGGTTCTCCGGCGGTCACCGGAAGAGAGAGTAAGAGAGAAAGTGAGCGAGAGGGAGGTTCCCCATGTAGCAGAGGGAGCGGCTGAGAGCAGGGAGTAATCACACCTGCTCATTCCCCAAACACTCTCCTCACCCATCCCCCCGTTCCTCATGCTCTCTTGTTCTTCCTTTTCCCTCTTCATCTGTAATTTCAATTAGAGAAACTCCTGTAGCGTTCGTGACCGACTGTGGTCATTTTCTTGCATGAATAAAAGTTGTTTCCCTTAGGATAGCTTGCTATTTCTGTTGTCTCTTGGGCTATGTTGTAAGACCCGTACCTTAGTGGATCCTTAATGGATCTTGTGTGAATTATTATTCTGAATTTACCGAAACCAGATGAAACTATATCAGAGATGTTCGCGAGATTGTTGGAGATAACCAATGGTTTGAAAGCCCTCAGGAAGGAATACTCCAACCAGGATCTTGTAAGGAAGGTCTTAAGGTCTCTCGCTCCACAGTGGCACACCAAGGCCACGGTCATTGAGGACTCCAAGGACCTCAGTACATTAACTCTAGATGAGCTCATAGGGTCATTGATGACCTACGAGCTGAACATAAAAATGAATGAGGAAGATGTCAAGAAAAAGAAGTCGATCACAAGCATGGCCTTAAAGACCAATCTCCAAGGCTCGGATGAAAGTGAAGGTGGATCAGCCTCAAACAGTGAGGACAAAGAACTTGTGACCTTGATAACTAGAAGGGCCAGAAAATTCATTAAGAAGACAAGAAGAGCAGTGGACCATCTAGAAGAGCGCTGAGAAAAATGATGACCAAAAAGGGAGAGAACGGCAAAAAGGATGAAGTCATTTGCTACGATTGTAACAAGCCAAGGCACATGCGTGGTGAGTGCCCCAAACTTCATAAGAAACTCAAGAAAGGAAAGTTCAAGAAAATCAAGGCAATGGTGGCAACTTGGAGTGATGAAGACGACGCCGATGACCAATCTGAAGATGAGCTGGATGAACTCGTGCAAAATCTATCTAATTGCGAATGAAGAAGACTCTAATGAGGTAGGCTCTGAAACTGAGGCTCTTTCATGTGAACAATGGGAAATAGCCTATGAAGCTTTGTATGAAAAATGTAAGAAGTTGAAGTCTAAAAATCAGATGCTAAAGAAAAAGGTTGAGCGGGACATGCTTATTGAAACTTCATGTAGAAAATGTGTTGAACTAGCCATGAAGATTGAGACATTGTCTTATGAAAATGAATTGCTCACTTCTAAAGTTACTTTGTTTGAGGAAGAACTAGCATGCCTGAAAGAAGAATAATAAACAAATGACCAGTCCATTAAAGAAACTGAAGAAATGAGAAAGTTAAGAAAAACATTGAGGAAGTGAATGTTAGAGTAAAAAGCTTGGAAAAGGACAAAAAGGAAGTTGAAATGGCTAATGAACTTCTAAAAGGTGAAGTGCAAGATCAGAAAGAAATGTTAGCAAAATTTGTCAAAGGGAAACAAACACTTGATACCATGCTAGGAATGAAAGTGAATTTTCAAAAAGAAGGCTTGGGATATGTTTCAAGTAACAAGAAAGCGTTTGAAAATAAGATTCATACTTCTTATGTGGATGTAAATGCTTCAACTTCATCATGCTCTTCGCATAAAAAGAATGAACAATACACTCCTGCTCACAAATTTTCAAACCAAGCGATTGAGACAGGATGCGTCAGGATGGAGTCAGGATCAAATCTGTAGATTGTTGGACCTTCTATAGTAGATACCCACTCTGATACCAATTGTTGAGTCTATGAGATGATGCAACCCGGATTCAGAGGGGGAGTGAATGAATCCCCTTCTAAAAATTTTACTCAATTTAAAACATGAAACCCAATTAAAATTGTGCTTATAAAACCTCGCAGAACTCAAAATAATCTGATTGGCTGATCTAAACAAATGTTCTAATGAGGCACACAAAAGACTGCTCAACCTGTACGTCCAGTAGACACAGTAAATCTAAGCAATAGAATCGTGCCTCAGCATTCATCTACTGTAAGTGGAGTCAACAGATATGCAATTAGAACGTGATCCTAAGTATGCATCTAGCGAAATTAAAGTAGACAATCAAATCACAATAGACAGGAAATTTTTAGGTGGTTCAGTCCGTCAGACCTACATCCACCCCACACTCAAACCAGAGTGTGGCTTCTGCTGCCTAACAGCTTGAACGGCTAGGCCTCATAGCTTGCCTATAGCTGAGCATCACAGCTTGCTTCCGTTGATTCATAGCTTCGACCGCTAAGCATCACAGCTTGCCACCGTTGCCTAACAGCTTGATCCACTGGGCCTTACAGCTTAGCCTCCGTTGATACACAACTTAAAATAAGAGTTTAAAAGAAAATGAAAAATGTAGACTCAGCAACTGAAATCTGGAAATAAACGCAAAATAATATTGCTCACGCAGGAGCGTTGTGCCTTGGATCTGATCCAAAAGACACAGTGAAAAATAGATCTTCAAATATCTTGAACCTTCTTCCAACTTCACACTCACGAACTCCTCACTCTTGTCTTCTTTTTCTCAGCTTCGATTGCACGTAGCTCTTCTTTTCTTTCTGTACTTCCAGGTTCTGGCAATATTCTTTTCTCCACTCACCTTTTTCTCATTCATTCACCTTGTTCTCTCCAGTCGCAGAAAAGCTTTTTATATGGCTTCAGGCCTAGGAGAGAGGGACGCGTGGAAAGCACGTTTCCCACCCAGAAATTTCGACGAGAACGTGCTTATCAGAGCCCGCATGCCAGATATCACATGATGGTGGCTAGCCACGTGGCAGAGTCTCCAGTTAAAATGGCATCTTTGGATCGTTAGCTTTTGTATTGATATCATGAGACTTTAAGTTCCTGCCAATAAGTCACGAGACATTTCATCAAATATTTTATCTTTATAGCAAACATCAATATCCATTGACTATATATAAAAACAAGAATGATATACATACTGACGTTGACTTCATGAAGAATATGAACAGCCCGAGATCCAGCCTATCGAACTGAAGGAATACGTCTCGTGGGAGGAGTTCGAGGGACTCGAGCTGGCCCCCGAGGTAGAGACCCGAGCAGAGGAAGAGCCTCCCCTGTGGGGTGAATTCCCCCACGAGTGGTCTCCGACCGTCGGGGAAAAGAAGAAGAAGAAAAGAAGGCCCAGAAACAAGAAGAAGAAGGAGGTCATCGTCGCCTGCAACACCCTCGCGGCACTATTCGACACTGCCCTCTCTCTGGACGAGGAAGAAGAAAAAGCACATTATAACCTACCGAAAGCAAATCAGGCCGAGGCATCCACCTCTCAACATGCTACCCAGTTGGGGAAGAAATGGGGCCATCATCCTCAGGACGGCCGCAACATCATGCTCAGAGGCAAGCAACCATACCGGATCCCCGAACCCGAGACCCGAGGTGCCGAAATCCCTCCACCGGCAGATCTCTACCCCGAGAAGCCGAAGAGCCAGGGCATCCCCTCATTCGCGGAGTTTCTGCGGTCTCGTGCAGAGAGGCAAGAACGTCCACAGGGGCCCCGGCTCACTGAGGGAGTCAGCACCCCTCCAGGTCCACTAGTTAACAAACTCCCGGCTCTACCCACGGTGGCCCCGTCCCAGCCAATAGAAGGGTTTGACGGCGTCCCCAACCTCACCGAATTCATGCAAGAGAAGGACGAGGCCCGTCATGGCACGTCATCCCAGGCAGTTGCACCCGACCCTACAGGAGAGCCATCCTCCGACCCAGCGCCTCAGGTCTAGGCCAGGGGCAAACGCGGCAAGGCCGAAGAGATGAAGCTACTCAAGGTCTGGGCGGCCGACTGAATAGTTAGACATCTCAAGAAGATCTCGACCCGCTTCACCGTCTGGGAGATGTTATCCTTGGACGAAGAGACACGATAGGCCATCATTGCCGCACTCCAGACGCCGGCGCACCTTGAAGCCTGCTTGGCAGAGATGTCACCGGAAGTGGCCGTGGCCTTCACTGAGGATGACATGCTCCTACCCACCTGCAGTCACAATAGGCCGCTCTACATGAAGGGGCAGCTGAATGGACAGCCCATCAATAGGGTCTTGATCGACCCAGGAGCAGCGGTCAATATACTCCCTTACCGAGTGTATCAGAAGCACTATTTCGACGTGCACTTGGTCGAGGTCAGGAATGTTAAAATCGTGGGCTTCAATCAGAAGTGCGAGGTGCCCATGGGGGTAGCAGAATTCAACCTGGCCCTTGGCGACTTCATCACTAAGGTCCAATTCCATGTGATCAACTCCAACACCTCCTACAAGGGATCCGAGAAGACCCATTAAGGATCCAGGGTATTACATCCTCCCCTCCTTTAAGAAATTTCATCCTCAAAATTTAAGGACAAAGTAAAGAGAAGCATGGAAGAACAACCCAATGACACTAACATGAATCACGAGAAACACTGCTCAGAGGAACACGGTCAGACCATAATCACAAGCATACACTCAAGACCGAGCACGACACAAGTGAAGACAAGTCCAACACCTCCGAACAAGGCAGCGTCGCTTACGTCTCACAAGGAAAGAGACACGACACTTGCCACGACTACAGATCTCGAAGGAACAAGACGACAGATACGACAAGCATCAGCTTAAACAAGGAGACATAATCCTCATAGCTGACAGCTCAACAACATTATCGGCTCCAGTGCCAAAGGCAACAGAAAACACCCAGCACACAGGACACCAACGACAACAGCACCAGACCATAAACATAATCAAGTCAGTCCTCACTCAGATATTACATCCGATCGAGTCGCAAGCTAACTCTACCATAAGAGAAGAGTACAGCAAAGCTAACCGACAAGATCACGGTCCACACAGTGCCAAGACAGACACACAAAATCATAGATAAACAGCACTAAAAACAACAACGGCAGCACCTGTAGGATCCCGGCTTCGTACAGAATATAGAACCACGAAACACAACTACGAGCTGGGTCACATCAAGGCACAATGACAGCTGAACGCACGACCATAGGGGACGAGTCATGCATCGAGCAGCTCACCAAGAAAAGACCCACAATAATGAGAAAATGACAATCTCGGGGAATGCATCTCAAGGACCATGATAACGCCTCGAGGACACAACACCCAAGAAAGAAAATGTAGAGCAAAGGGTACTCAATCAGCAGGAATGCTGACAGATTCTCCAATACTCACAAATGCCAATGCTAACACCAGAAGGACTCCAACAACCGCACAACAATAGATGACATCAAGGCACGGGAAGCCAAGATGAAGTCACATTGAGAAAGATAATTCTCTCGATTGGCGAGAATCTCACAACAACGATCCTCGGCCCATGGGTTATTAGCCCACACGCTTCCGCTATGCACTCATATAACGCACACAAGCATCAAGAAATATCTCGGTATCTGCATCTCAGTACACATTCGACGCCATTGCAATTCATAAAAATTTTAAATAGCACGCCATGAGTACTGATCCAGCGAATAACCGATCACAAGAAGCCAAAGTTCAAAGAAAGAGAGCACCAGCATCAGCACAAAGCACAAGGAGAAATGCCAAGCTCAACTTACCTTCACGTCGTGAAATGATAAATGAGCCTTTACAACACATCAGCCGTTGGACATGGCACGACAAACACGGTACGTAACAGCTCTTAACGCTATGACGGAGTCCAAAGTCAAGTAACCGTAAGACAAGGAGAAGGTCAGGCTCAAAAGAAATACTGTCCACACTTAAGCAGACACGGGATAAAGACATCAGTAAGACAACAATTCCAAGGCTTACCTCGAAAAGACTCCACCAAACGGGATGAGAAGCATCAAGCTCACTTATAGAAGCTCACCAGGAAGAGAAAATCCTAGGTCACTCGAGCATCTTCTCAATCAAGGAATCTAATCGAGCACTTCAATTAGAAGCGAAACGCATCAGAAGCTGAACAGACTCAAGTTGGGATGACCAAAACAATGTAAGAACGTGTACGGCCATCACACCAACGCTAAAAGTCACCAGCCACCTGAACAAATGATAGGAAAATCTCGAACAAAGTATTGCAGACTCAAGCCTTTCGGTGAACTCTGCCAAGTACAACATGATCGAGACAGACATCATGACGAAAAGGAAGGACCTCATCACATCCTGACGAGAGAAGAACCATCTCGCACAGTGCTAATCCAGCACGCACAAGACGATACATAGAAAATGAAGCGATCATGAATCGTGAACCTAACGCTAGCGAATAACTGTACTGGACTTTCAGGGCTCTGAAAACTATATATCTCAAATTCCCATGTACTTCACACAATAATGCTCTGATACCAACTGTGACGACCCAGATCCCGGATGTCGGATGCCGGATATACTCGATAGGACTACCGAGCAGACCCGATACCACTTGAAACCCGTAAAGCCTCCCAAGAGCTGTAAAGCTCCGAAGGGAAAAAGGATTGTCGTGTAGTACATTGAAGTCACAGAGGTATAACAGTAAGCAATTAAATTTCATTAGATCGGTTTGCTAAAATAGCAAAAATAAAATTACTTTTTAATTAACAGTTTCAATTTAACAATTATACCAGAGTCCAGTCCAAAGGAAAGGCGAGCAGTGCAGTCCAAGTACAGTCGATAGAAAAGAAAGACGTATACTGAGGTAGGGGGAAGCCTGATGTAGGTACCGTTGGCAGCTATGGACACGTCACACCAGGAACCGCGAAAGCAGAACGACGCCACCCACCTAAAAAGCAGGGGTGAGTCTCGTGTCATTGGCTCAGTAGGGGTCACACGGATCCCCACTGAAAAATATGCAGTAACATGGAACAGAAAATAACAGGTAGTAAAGCAGGAAAACTAAACTACAAAGCTGCAAAGAAGTAGGAGTAGGGAACAGGCAAGGAAGAGGGAGCTAAAAGAAAAGGGAAAAGTCGTACCGAACGAGTGCGGCTGTCGAACTAATCTCGGCTCCCAAGCTACTCCTAACAGCAACTGAAAGGCAAACTCTGAACTCGCAAAGTCAGAAGTTGCCGATCCATTGACGCTGAAAGAAACCAGCAAGATAGACAAAAAGCCTAGAAGAGATCTAGACAGACCCAACACGACTAAAATGTCAGGCACAGAGCATAACACTGACCTCAGGCAAAGCCACGTGAGGGCTAGCCCGAAAAGGTCATGACACTCGAGAAACATGAGAGTCACATGTCACATGACAGGAGTACCCCTCACTAGAAGAATAGCCAGCCAGCCGCGTCTTCTGACGTCTTACGCTGTGCCTACAAGTGGCTCGTCTACCTATTTTCCAAAAGCATGATCGAGACCAAGACACTGTCAGAACCAGAACAGTACTACCGTCGCAAGTAACTGGACAGGGTAACGCCCGTCGGCGTTAGTCCAAGCCCCTGAGCACGTGTGCACACACTAGCTCATTGCCCTGAGCCAGGCCTCTAGCTAGTTTTCTCCCCCAGCAGACGCTACTGCAAAGCAAGGGAGCCCACGGAAACTAACTTATAAACCATGTATCGGGAACTACCTCGCCACCACTCCCAGGTGGGCTGACATGTCAACATGAGTCGTCAGGCTACAACTAGTGGAGGTTCACGAGACACAGACTCTAAAACGGAGTGCCGGAGTACAGACAGGCAAGAAGCACTGTCATACGTACTACGAAGCACCAATGGCAGTACAAGAAATTGCCAACAGACTCAGGACAAGGCAACTAGACTTGAAACTACAATGATCATTGAGTCTCACGACTCGGAGTCAAGATCATCGTACGAAGCAGAACAAGTCACCAATCGGTCTAATCCTAAGCCAGAGAAAATGACTCACCATAAGAAATAATTCACGGAGACCTGAGGGAATACAGAGAACCCTTAGTACACCTGGATAAAGTAATCGAGGTAAGGTGATACAGGTGCATGATGAGGTACTTCCCCAAGTTAAGGGGCGTGCTCTTCTGCCTGAAGATGTTGGTAGGCAAGGCTGTCAGCTTTGCTTTCCAGTTTGTAAACATAGCCAGCTCGCCGGGTCAGCTTCCGTAATGGGAGGGCCTTGTTGCTCCAGTGTCCCCCGTCGACCAGGGGAGGATGGATCAACTGGTCCTCATTCTTGGCACAGGTCTCCCTGCCACCGGTATCCCTAGTTGGTCTGCTTCCGCAGAACAAAAGGGATGTTAGGTGTGGAGTTTGTCCCTCTTCTCGGGCATAGATGGATCCTCCGTTGGGCCACTTCCTCACAACAAATAGGTTGAGGGAAGGTCGTCTATTACCGCCACGCAAAGCTGGGGGCGGGATCGTGTCTCCACTACCTTATTTTCTTGTATGTCTGTAAGATGGGTTTACGGGAGTAATTTTGGCACTTTGGCAGTTTTGTATCTTGACTCTTTGACGCTTGTATGACGTGCTTCTAGTTGTTTTTCTATACGCGTGTCCTTGCAATGCTTGCGCCTTCCCTTAGGTGGATCGGCTTGTAGTCCTTGTTTGTGAAGGGACAAGTGTCTGCCTCTAAGGGACCCTTAGGTCTTCTTCCTTATTTTCAAGGGGAGCGGTGCTCGCCTCTAGGGAACCCTTAGGTTACCTTCTCATTTTCAAGGGGAGCGGTGCTCGTCTCTAGGGAACCCTTAGGTTATTTTCTCATTTTCAAGGGGAGCGGTGCTCGCCTCTAGGGAATCCTTAGGTTACCTTAGTCGAATTTGGCTGATGATGCTTCTCTGGGCCTGTTAACGTAGGTCTTTTAGTGGTAAAATCTTTTGAGATTCACAGAGTTCCACATCTTGGGTATCTCTCGCCCCTCCAGTGTCGTCAGCCTGTATGTCCTTTACCTAGTGACTCCGCTGCCCAATATGGGCCTTCCCAGTTGGGCGCCAGCTTTCCCATGGCAACCCTAGGGTCCGCCACGCTTGCTCGCTGTAATACTAGGTCTCCGGGAAGAAGTGTCACTCTTTAACATGAGCATTGTAGTCCTGGGCCAGCTTCTGTTGATAAGCCACGAGCCTTACTTGGGCGTGCGCTCTGTCTTCCTCGAGCAGATCCAGGTTTTCTTGCATTGCCTAGTTGTTCCTGGCTTCATTAAAGTGTCCTACCCGTAATGTTGGGTTGGAGATTTCTACTGGAATAACTGCCTCTGCCCCGTACGTGAGGTGGAAGGGTGTTTCGCCCATGGCAATTCTGGCAGTTGTCCAGTGTGCCCATAGGATGTTTGGGATGGAATCTACCCAGGAGTCTCCTGCCTGTTCCAGTCGGGTCTTGATCCCATGGAGGAGTGTCCTATTTGTATTTTCCACCAATCCATTGGCTTGGGGATGACCTAATGAAGTATAGTGGTTCCAAATCCCTAGCTTTGAACATTTTTCTTGGAAGGCCGTGCTTGCAAATTGCCTACTGTTGTTAGTTGTGAGAACCTGTGGGATTCCAAACCAGCAAATGATGTTCCATAGCACAAATTTCCAAGTTGTCTCACTTGTAATTTTCCCCAAGGGTTCTGCCTCGACTCATTTGGTAAAATAGTCGATGGTGACCACGAGGAATTTCTTCCTCCCTTGAGCTTCAGGGAAAGAGCCTAGTATATCTATCCCCCACTGGGCAAATGGTCGAGGCTCCATCAGGGTGTGTAGCTGCATAGCTGGTTGGTGGTGCAAGTTGAAAAATTTCTGGCATTGGGGGCACTTCCAAATGTATTCGAGGCAGTCTTGCTGTAGGGTGGGCCACCAATACCCCTACTGGATTAAGGTTCATGCGAGTGCTCATCCTCCCACATGGTTTCTGCAGAGTCCCTCATGGACCTCTTGTATGGCTTGTCTGGCTTCTGTGGGGAATAAGCACCTTAGAAGTGGGGTCGAGAGGGACCGACGATACAGGCGACCATCAATCACTGTGAAATGCACCACTCGTGCTCGCATGTGGCATGCCTCAACGTAGTCGCTCAAGAGTTGTTTCTGTAGTAGGAAATCTAAGAGGGGGTCCATCCAAGATGGCTCGTAGTCGATGGCATTAACCTGGGGTGTAGTCTCGTCTATGCTTGGCACTGATAGTTCCTCGATCAGAAAGGATCTCGAGTTGGAGACCGTGGTCGCTATCGCCAAATGAGAGAGGGAGTCTACTCAGGCATTCTCTTCCCTGGGGATGTGAACCATCTTGAAGTGGGAGAATTCTCCTATCACAGCCTTGGTTTTCTTCGGGTACTTGATCATGGACGCCTCGCGTGCCTCAAATTCTCCCTTGACCTGGCTGGCGACGAGCATGGAGTCGCTATATACTCAGACACTGGTTGCCCCCAGATGCTTTGCCATTTGAAGTCCTGAGAGGAGAGCTTCATATTCGGCCACGTTATTGATAGTTAGGAAATTGAAGCGGAGTACGTAGTGTAGTTCCACCCCTTCTGGTGAAAGTAGGACCAACCCCACTCCACTACCTGCCGCACAGGACGATCCATCGACGTATAGCTCCCATGTTGGGCCAGAGGACTGCTCTGGCTCATCCTCGGTGGGTAGGGTGCATTCTGCCAGGAAGTCGGTGAGGGCCTGTGGTTTGATTGTGATTCTCGGGTGGTACTTGATGTCGAACTTGCCCAGCTCTATGGCCCACGTGATCAACCTTCCGGAGGCATTAGGATTCTTGAGAATCTGGTGTAGAGGTTGGTCGATGAGGACGATGATTGGGTGAGCGAGGAAGTACAGTCGTAGCTTGCGGGTAGCAGTTATGAGGGCTAGGGTGAACTTCTCGGCCCGTGAATACCAGAACTCCAGTCCCTGCAGCACTCGGCTTACGTAGTAGACTGGTTTCATGAGCCCTGCTTCTTCCCGAGTGAGCACAGCACTCATCGTGCTTGGTGTTACTGATAGGTATAAGAGTAGCTGCTCTCCCTTCTGTGGCTTAGAAAGCACAGGGCGAGTAGCTAGGTAATGCTTCAACTCCTCGAATGCCTACTTGCATTCCTAGTTCCACTCGACTTGTCCCCTTTTCTCCGGTGTTTTGTTGGCTTGCTTGATGAGCCGGAAGAAGGGGAAACATCTTTCTGCTACTCCAGATAGGAAGCAAGTCAGGGCGGCGATACGTCCAGTGAGGCATTACACATCCCTCACCCCTGTCGGCTACTTCATTTCTAGGATCGCTCAGATTTGGTCAGGATTTGCCTCTATTCCCCTATATGTAACAAGAAAGCCGAGGAACTTGCCTGATCTTACCCCGAATGCACACTTGCTGGGGTTGAGCTTCATGTTATATGTTCGGAGTGTAGTAAATGTCTTCGCCAAGTCTTCTAGATGCTCGGGTGCCCGAAGGCTTTTGACGAGCATATCATCGATGTAAACCTCTATTTTTCGGCTGATTTGTGCATCAAACATGTGATTGACGAGGCGTTGGTAAGTAGCCCCCGCATTCTTCAATCCGAACGGCATGCGCGTGTAGCAATATAAGCCGTGGTCGGTCACAAACGCGGTCTTATCTTGGTAGGGCCCGTACATGCTGATCTGGTGATACCCAGAATAGCCATCCAAGAAGCTCAACATTTTGTGTCCGACTGTCATGTCGACTAGTTGGTCGATTCGTGGCATGGGAAAGCTGTCCTTCGGCATAGCCTTGTTTAGATCAGTGTAATCTACACACATCCTCCACTTCCCATTGCTCTTAGGGACGAGAACTACATTTGCCACCCAGTCTGGATAGCAGGTGGGGGGAAGTAGCCCTGATCACAGCTTCTCGCTCACTTGTTCCCGAATGATGGCTTATCGCTCAGGGTTGCAGCGTCTCTGACGCTGCTGAACAGGGCGACAGCTTGGGTCCAACTTTAGTTGGTGTGTAATGATCTCTGGTGGGATCCCGGGGAGTTCATCCTTGGACCAAGCAAAGACATCCTGGTTGGCCGTGAGGAAGTTCGTATATGTTACCTTATCCTATTCGGATAGTGTAGCTCCGATCCTTAGAGTCCTGCTTGGATCTTCTCCCACCTGAATGAAGATAGGTCTTCGGTTGGGGTGCTCATGCTTGGTCCTGGGTCTTCTGTCCTCACCTTCTTTTCAGGTGGTGCTTCCTCGGGTCTCCGATCACGCGTCAAAATGAGGTAGCATCTTTTGGATTCCCTTTGGTCTCCTCATACCTCTCCCACCCCTTGGGGGGGTGGGAAACTTGAGCTTTTGATGGTATGATGAGGGAACGCCTCTGAGGGTGCTGAGAATCCCCCGTCCTATGATGGCGTTGTACCCAGTCATCGCTTGAACCACTGTGAAGTCCGCTAGGAAGGTAACCTCCTTCGACATAGTCCTGAACGAGATAGGTAGCGAGATGCGTCCCTCTGGGTTGACCATGGTACCAGAGAAGCCATACAGAGGCATATGCAATGGTGTAATTCAGGACAGATCCACACCCATTAGCACTAGACAATCATACGAGATGACATCGGGTCCGCTTCCATTATCCACTAACACGCGATGCGCGGTACATTAGTTGATGGTGGTTGACACCACCAGAGCATCAGAATGGGGAGTGGTTACACCCTTTAAATCATCGTCTAAGAAGATGATTGGATCTTTCAGGCATTCCCGGGCGACAGCCTCCCTCCGAGGGCTATCGCTCTGCTCCACGGCATTGACGGCGGACGCGTACTGTCGTCATCTGGACGTGCTGTCCCCACCTGAGGCTAGCCCTCCCGAGATCATCATGATCTCTTTGCTGTTGGGTCAATTGTCGATGGGTGGGGGAGTTCGTTGTTGCTTCTTTGCGGCCTTGGTGATGTACTTGTCGAGGAGCCCTTGCTGGACGAGATCCTCGATGGCGTCCCATAGGTTGATAGACTCTGCGGTGTCATGGCCGTGGTCGCGGTGGAAGTGACAGTACTTCTTCTTGCTCCTTGAGTTGGGATCTGACTTCTTCTGAGGAGGCCACTTAAGGAATGGCTCCTTGTAGATCTCCATCAGAATGTGGTCAAGAGGAGCTGTCAGGGGTGTGTAGTTGTGGTAGCTCCCCCTTTCCCTCTTCGGGCGATCGCAGCGGTCCCGGTCACATCGTTCCCACTTGTTCTGCCACTCGCGGGGTGAGTCAACAGATCATTTTCAGTCAGAGCATTTGGTTCTGGCTGTGCGGCCCAGGGTCGTAATATTTTCCTCCCGTCGCGCGTGCTTCTGTGCCAGGGCGAGGAGGTCGGTGATAGTCGTCGGGGCCTCGACCCTGAGTGCTCGCCAGAGGATGTGGTCTCGCGTCCCTTAGGTGAGCGCAGTGGTAGCAATGTTGACATTTAGGCACGGGATCTGGAGCACCTTTGCATGGAAGCGGGACACAAAGTGCCACTGTGTCTCGTCTCGCCCCTACCTGAGGGCGAGCAGGGTAACTGCCGACTTGGCTACCTTCCGACAATCGATGAAGTTCTCTTTGAACAACTTCTTGAGCTATTGGAAGGAGGAGATTGTCCCCGTAGGTAGGAACTCAAACCATGCCCGGGTGTTTTCCCGGAGGGTTGTTATAAATGCCAGGCACTTCACAGCGTTGAAGGCTCGGTGGAATACTAGGTGAGACTCGAAGCTGTGCATATGATTAGCCAGGTCAGTGGTACCGTCGTATGGAGTGAAAGATGACAGTTGTAGCTTTGGGGGGATAGGGGCCTCCATGATTTCCCTGGAAAAGGGTGTGTTGAAGTCTTGGTCATCGTCAATGGGTCCCCGGTGCTTGACGACGAGGAGGACGTCATCGAGGCAGTGGACTTTGTCTTCAATGTCATCGAAGTGCTGGAGTCGCTGATCCAGGGTTGGGTTAGAGTGCAGTGGGCTGCGCACTCTTGGCGCGGGCGTACTGTGCGATCGTCGCGTTCTGGCGATGGAGGCATGGGAGGCCTCTCGTACTTGGCAAGAATTCACCGCGACCTAGGCCCCCTCATCCTGCCGTTGCTCAGAGGGTGCATGCCAGGGGTTTACTTGTCAATCCAGGAGGTCCTGACATAGCCCTATCAGGGCTGCAATCTGTTGGCGGATCTCTTCGAGGTCGCTAGGCATGACTTCAGGGCATGGATGGGCGAATGTGGCTTCCTACGATCCACGCCCGGAGTTGGCTCCCTGGTGGGAACCATGCCCCCAGCGGCTGGCGTTGCGAAGACTTCCATGAGGTGCTATGGCCTTTCGCTCTGGTTCCCACAGATGATGCCAAGAAGTGTAGCGGCAAGAAAATGGATCCTATGCCACGTACCACCTTCTCTATTCATTGGTTGGGGAAGTCTTCCAGCACCCGTGAAACCCTACAAGTACCAGAAACCAGGAAGTTGACAAAGTGCTCGCTGGGTGGTAAGGTCGCGCGGGAGGAGTGGCTTCTCTCTTAGGGGAGGTGGTTGCGTATGACCTCTCTGGTGTTATGGTTCAATTCTCTGTGTAGGGCTTTTGGTAGGAGATCTATCATGTGTGTTCTTCTCTGTCAATGTCCTTTTTATATGGGGTTGTCCTAGAGGTGGAGACCTATCCCTTTTCAGGGAAGGCTATGGATCATGGAGCAACGTCTCCCGCGATTGATGTGGGAGTTTCCCATTGTTGGGCGAGTTCCCCGGCATCGACCGTTCCCTGGGCGAGTCATACGGCTCTCATGGGGCATGCCCACCTCTTATGGGCTAGGGGCCAACGTCATGGGGGCAATGGTCGGTCGTCGAAGGGTCTTTCGATAGTCATTGCACTTGGGTTGCCACCTTCTGGTGGTTGTCGAATCCGATGTTGAATCGTACTGGCCCAGCCAACTAGGCTATAGCCGTCGTGGGCTCTTACTTCTAGTACTTGGGCCTGGGCCACTGTGGGCTCGCGATATCGGGCCCATCATGGGCCAAACCGGGTTTACCCTCCTAACATCAGCTACGGATCAAGGAAGATGACACTTCAAAGATAGCTTTTTGGACTAGATATGGGCACTATGAATTTTTGATTTTACCCTTTGGTCTAACGAATGCCCTTACAACATTTATAGACCTAATCAACTAGGTGTTTAGGCCCTATTTAGATAGCTTGATGGTTGTATTTATTGATGATGTGCTGATTTGTTCCCCAGATGAAGCGTCTCATAGGGAACACTTGAAGATTATTTTGGAGACGCTTCGAGCACACAAGCTATATGAAAAGTTTAGCAAGTGTGATTTCTGGCTCAAGGAGATTCAATTTCTTGGCCACGTGATATCTGGCAATGGCGTAGTAGTTGACCCAACAAAAGTCCAAGCTGTGTTGGAATGGGAGGCTCCGAAGACCCGCATTGAGATTCAGAGTTTTTTAGGGTTGGCTGGTTATTATCAAAAATTCATTAAGGGTTTTGCTTCAATTGCCATGCCTTTAACGAGATTAACAAGGAAAGGGGTGAAGTTCATATGGACTGAAGAGTGTGAGTAAAGTTTCCAAGAGTTGAAGAAGTGTTTGACATCAGCTCCACTTTTGGTCCTGCCCAACAACATTGACATGTTCGCCCTCTAGACAGATGCTTCAAGGGTCAGAATTGGTTGTGTCTTAATGCAAACTGGTATGGTTTTAGCATACACTTCTAGACAATTGAAGGAGAATGAGAAGAACTATCCTACACATGACCTAGAATTGGCAGTTGTTGTTCATGCACTGAAAATTTAGAGACACTATCTCTATGCAGTCAAATTTAAAGTCTTCACAGACCATAAGAGTCTCAAGCACTTGTTCTCTCAGAAGGAACTGAACTTGCGACAAAAGAGGTGGATAGAATTCTTAAAGTATTATGATTTTGAGTTGCTATATCACCCCAAGGAGGCAAATGTGGTAGCCGATGCTCTTAGCCAGAAGAGACCACTAATGCAACAAGATTGGAAGATGATTGAAGATGTTGTTCATTCCATAACACTGAGCGAACCACAACTTTGCCAAGCTTTTGTTGCTCAGTTATCCTTTAGGCCAGTAGTTATGGATCGCGGAATCCCCAGAGCAGCCCTCTTCTTCCTCTTCTTCTCTTCTCTCTGCGTCCTCTTCTCTTCATCTGGCTCTCTTCTCCTCTGTGTGTCTCATGTCATTCGCAGGAGGAGAAGGGTTTTTATACCCCCAACGACGAGAGCGTTCGAGCACGAACAGCGGTGACGGGAAGTGACCAGCATTAAATAGGGATTTGACTTCCCCCATCCTCAGTGGCAGGAGGTAGCCTGCATGCCTTCGTCTCTGGTTGACACGTCAGCCAGCTCGCTGCACGCCAGAGATCCGTAGGGGATGGGCGTTAGATTTGGTATGCCAGATGCACCGGGCGAGGGCAAGTCATAGTGTGCCACTGAAGAGCCAGAACACCGCACCGCTTGAAGACACAGTGAGTGTGCCGCTAAAGGGCTGCCAAAGCGTGCCGTTGAAGGGCTTGAAGGTGTGCCGTTGAGAGGCCACAAGCTAGCGTGCCGTTGAAGGCCCTGGGCGGGTGTGCCAGTGGAGGAGGCTCCGCCGGTGTGCCGCTGAAGGGGGGGCACAGTGTGTGCAGCTGGGGCACTTGCAGGGTGTGCCGCTGGACGGCCCTGGGGGCGTGTAGGGTAGGGTGTTCAGATGGTGTGCCCGTGAGGGCCTTTGGGGTGTGCCGGATGGAAGACACCGAGGGTGTGCCGACTGGGGAGTGTGCCGGGTAGAGCATACAAGCAGGTGTGCCGCTGAGGGCCACCCGAGCGTGCCATTGAAGGCTCCAAAGGGGTGTGCCGCTAGAGGTTGGCCTGCCGTTGGAAGCACATTTAAGGCCTTTGTCGGCACAAGTTGCGGTCCATTTGATTCTCTTCGGGGCTCATGGGTTGTGAGCTTCCTGATGGTTGATTTCCCTTCGTTGTCATGACTCCAGAGATTACTTCACGGTAGTGTACATATTCGGGGAGTCTGGGTGGCCAGGCCCGGGAGTTTCTTTGCTTGAAGTTGTTGTTGATGTGAGACCAGACGGGCCATACAGGTGTGCAATTTTACGTGTCCACAAATGCCCCCCACCCACAGGTGACACAAGCGAAGGATGAGCCGAGCAGTGCCCGTGAGTGTAGTTGCTCTTCAGGGTTGCGCTCGAGACCTCAACGTCCGAAGAAAGCGACGATCTCGACCTGTGCTTATTGTCTGTACCTATGTACACATGCATGGATGCCCGTCGGCACATAAGAGTGTGCGGACGAACGTTTCCATGCATGTTTTTTTTGTTTCACATCATTTGTATGTATATATATTATATATATATCATATCTATATATTTTATTATATTTTTATTATGTATTTTTATTTCCCGAGGATATAAAAGTAAACTAAAGGATACAAATGTAAAATAAAAATGTCAATGCTCAGCGTCGATTCCCATCAATGGAGCCACTGTATACTAGCACGTTGGTCGCCCCCGGGCGCTTTGCCATCTGAAGCCCTGAGAGGAGCACTTCATATTCAGCTACGTTATTCATGGTCGTAAAATTAAAGCGGAGAAATTAAAGCGGAGGGCATATTGTAGCTCTATCCCTTCTGGTGACAGTAGGACTAATCCCGCTCCACTGCCCGCTGCGCAAGATGATGCATCTATGTATAGCTCCCATGTTGGTCTCGAGGACTGCTCTGGTCCGTCCTCCGCGGGTATGGTGCATTCTGCTACGAAGTCCGTGAGGGCTTGAGCCTTGATCGCGATCCTCGGGCGGAACTTGATGTCGAATTCACCCAACTCGATCGCCCATTTAACCAACCTTCCAGAAGCGTTAGGATTCTGGAGGATCTGACGTAGAGGCTGGTCGATGAGGACAGTGATTGGGTGAGCAAGGAAGTACGGTCGTAGCTTGCGGGTGACAGTGATTAGGGCGAAGGCAAATTTCTCGGCCCATGAGTACCGGAACTCCAGACCCTGTAGCGCCCGGCTTACGTAGTAGACAGGCTTCATGATGTCTGCTTCTTCCCGAGCGAGCATGAAGCTCATCGTGCTCGGTGTCACCGACTGGTACAGGAGTAACTGTTCTCCCTTTTGCGGCTTGGAGAGCACAAGGGAAGTCGCCAGATAGTTCTTCACCTATTCGAATGCCTGTGCATTCCAGGTCCCATTCGACCTGCCCCCTCTTCTCCGACGTTTTGTTGGCTTGCTTGATGAGCCGGAAGAAGGGAAGACATCTCTCATCTGCTCAGGATAGGAAACGGGTCAAGACGGCGACGCGGCCGGTGAGGCATTGCACATCCCTCACCTTCATTGGTCGCTTCATCTCAAGCACTGCTCGGATTTGATCAGGATTTGCCTCTACTCCCTTATGTTGATGCGGGACGGACAGGGGGGACCGACACTATGTGATGTGGACCTTGGACTCTAAATGGAGATGCGACCAACAACATACGAGCATGAGAGACACTAGGTCCGACACTAAGAGCTCCTAAGGGCTATACGTCGCTAACAGAAACATAAGCTCACTCGTCGTCCCAAGCGAGGGAAACGCGGATCGTGCACGGTTGAGGAACCGGCAGAGTTCAAGGGTAGTCGACTCACTTCCAGACTCGGATCGAGTCACGGGACGGGTCACTCTCACACTTACAGCGGTGACATGGACTCACGGGCTAGGATCCTACGCAAAACTCCATTCCCAACAACAAAACTTAAATAAGAAAAAAGTGCGTCCACACATCAGTCACACTTCTATATATAGGTCGAATAGTTGTGCTAAAGAGTGGGCCACTAGTAACCTTGCCGAAGCAAGATCCTGGCAAGCGATCTTCCTCCCTGGTGGGCGCCGCAGATGCCTATGTGAACTTCTTGAATTGCCTGGCTGGCTTCGTCGGCGCTAAGGCATTTAAGGAGTGGGCCAGAGAAAGACCTTTGGTATAGGGCGCCATCCAAGATGACGAAACGTCGGGCTTGGGACTTCAATCTCTGAGCTTCCTGAGGGTCAAAGGGCTCCTGAGAGTCTTAGAGCCAGGATGCATAAGGGGTCTGCCAGTCGCTCGGGATAGCTGGGTCAATGATCATGAGCTCAGACTCGATGCTCGGTTGTTCTAGCTCTTCGAGGAAGACCGATCGAGTACCTTTCGGGCCGAGGGAGGAGGCCAGGCGAGAGCGAGCGTCTACGCAGGAGTTTTCCTCCCGAGCTATCAGGACTACCTCAAAGCTCTCGAATAGTTGGGCTAACCCTTGTACCATTTGAAGGTACTTAATCATCGGTGCTTCCCGAGCTTCGTTATCACTGTTGACCTGGCTGGCGACCAGCTGGGAGTCAATGTGGATTCTGACTAGCTTGGCCCCTAGTCGTCGCGCCATCCTGGCCCCCGAAATGAGGGCTTCATACTCACAGGCATTATTGGATGCCTGGAAGTTGAACTTCAAGGCATATTACAACTCAGCTCCTTCGGGCGATTTGAGGAGGACACCAGCACCGCTTCGAGCTGAGTTGGAGGATCCGTCTACGAACAAGTCCCAGATGGGTCCTCGTGCAGACAAAGGTTCTTCCTCGATCAGGGCGGTGCTTTCTGCGATGAAGTTCGCGAGGGCCTGTCCCTTGATGGCCGCACGGGGGCGATAGGAGATGTCATAGGCCCCGAGCATGATGGCCCATTTGACGAGGCACCATGAGGGTTCAGGATGAGAGAGGATCTTCTTCAAGGGTTCGTCAGTCAATATGACGATAGAATGACCTTGGAAGTAAGGTTAGAGGCCCTTCGCTAAGGTAACCAGTGCTAGCACGAGTTTCTCGGTTGCAGGGTACCTTCTTTCAGCCTCGTTGAGCACCTTGCAGGTGTAGTAGACCTACCTCTCGATTCCCGCATCATTTCGGACTAAGATCGAACTTACGGTGGAGGGAGTCGCTGAGAGATATAGGTGTAATGCTTTGCCTGGAATTGGCTTTGATAGTATCGGGGGCGAGGCCAGGAACTTCTTGTGCTCTTGCTATTAGCCCTGGGTCTCAGCTACATCAACACCTAAGGTGGGCGCCCCGCCTTGGGTCTCAGAACTCTGGCATCACCAGCACCTGAAAAGGGTATCTTGCCCTGGGATCCAGCTCCCACAACATTCAAGAATGATGTTCAGCTTCGGGTTCTAGCTACATCAACGCCCAAACCGGGTGACCAGCCCTGGGTTCCAGCTACATCAGCACCCGGGATGGACTGCCAACCCTGGGTTCGAGCTCCATCAACACCTAAGATGGACTTCTAGCCTCAGATTCCAGTTTCGTCAACACCCTAGACTGGCATTCAGTCCTGGGCCCCAACACCATCGGCACTCAAGATGGGCTTCTAGCCCTGGAGCCTATCTCACTCAAGCACTCAATTTGGGTTTCCAGTCCCAGAGCCCAGCTTCATTAGCTCCCAGTGTAGGCTTTCTACCTCGGGTACCAGCCTCGTCAACACCCAGTACGGGCGTCAAGTCCCGGGTCATTGCCCCTCTAATATCCTCAGTTCACAACATGGGTCGTGAACCCCGAGTTCTAGCAACAACTCTGATGGTCTAAGTGAATGTCAGGCTCTGGGTCGCCACTCTGTCGGCCCTAGCTCGGCCATTGAACTCCCGGGCTCTGGCTACACCGACGCTTACCGGAAGCGCCGTGCTCCAGACAACCCTGGACTGGCTTCATTCGGTCCACCACATTGGTGCTGAGTCAACTTCAGCCCTGCAAAAAAAGAAAAGGGGTGTCATAGTGGCTGCGAAAATGGTTGACCCACCGCCACTGCCCCTGCCTCCAGAAGACAAGGCGAGACTTAAAGGAGTTAATGCACCAGTATCGCACTGGGGGCAACCACCCTGATCTAGTATCCAGCCTCCCAAGCCCAAGCAAGGGGGCAACTCCAAGGAGGAGCATCGATCCTCCCTCTAATGAATATGGGTCGTTCGAAAAGAGGCCCAACCCATTTGGGGGTCACGAGTCAATGTATCCCTCCACTCACTAGAATGACGCCAAGTTCAAATGCCAGCAGAGTGGTTGTCAACTCAAGATCTTACTATCCAGTGAAGCATCTAGCAAAACAGACTTCGTGATGTGACACGACCTTGGACCTACTAGCAAGCACAATTCGCAACGCAAACGGGCCGTAATTGGGGACCGACTCACCCGACACTCACCCCGAACTCGTGGGTAACTCGGCGATGCCAAGTGGAGGATGTGAGGGCTGATCCCTTGCTAGTAGAGGGCCAGCAAGGCCAGAGGGTCTCCCAAGGGGTATGTCTAGTCCAATCCTAGAGGCCGACCCGGTGCCGAGGTTATAGAACAAGGAGAGTTCTTCTGGAATGCGAAGGGTTTCGCCCTCTTTGACTTTTTGGATCATTTCTTGGACCCAATCTCTGAGGCGAGCATGCTTCTGCATGTCTTCCTATAGGATGTAACTGTCGAGTGGGATAGGCCTGGTAGGGCGGAGAGGAATGTATTCCTCTAAGTTGTCTTTGAGCCGCTGCAGCCTCTAGAGGGGCGTTAGCTCTACTAGGGATTGCAAGGCAGCCACTTGTTTGACTTGTTTCTTGAGCCGCCTCTTGAGATTCTTTCTTCTATTCCTCTCCTGTTTCTTGGCAATGGCTGTCTCCAGGGGAGTAGGAGGAGCAGGCATAGGAATTGGAGCTGACGGGTCCGCACGGAGATGCCGTCGAGCCGATGGGTTTGCAGGGTGAGGTTGGGGACTCCTCTTTACGCAGATCTCGATCCAGGCACCTTCCGACTGTTGTAGTTGGAAGGTAGCGTTGATCGCCTGTTCGATGACTTCGAGTGGTAGTTCTTGGTAAGCGAGGGTGCTAGGACTGGCGTCCGAAGACGTGGACGTGGCTTGATGCCTTAGCCGTGATGGCTGTGAGAGTTTGCCAGGAATCGGTTGACTCGTACTGATGTCCAAAGACGTGTGTGCGGTATGATGCCTTAGCCGCAGTGGCGAGGGAGGCTTCCCCAGTTGAGCTGATGTACTGGTGCTAGTGTCCGAAGACATGTGCGCGGTTTGATGCCTTATTCACGGTGGCTGGGGCTTCTACTGAGAAATGGCCCAAGGAGGATGAGTAATATCCTGCTTCCCGACCTGACTCCAGTAGTTTGGCTGAGGGCAAGGTCGAGTGACACTCGACGAAGTCTTGGGGCCTTGCTGCCCCTGTTGGCTGTCTTGATCTCGCACGCTGAATGGCCTTTGTGATGGCAGACCCGGCTTGTAAACTGTTGGGAGGACCTGGTTCAGTCGGGCCAGGGCCTCACCCAGCTTTTGTTTTCCATTCCTATCCTCGAGCATTGGAGGCGGAAGTGGAGTAGGGGGAAGGCGAGAAGAGCTTGAGGAGCTCATGGTAACCTCGCCCACCAGGACGTCCTCTCGACCGAGAGGGACTCGAAGGAGTCTGGCAGTGTCTTCTCTGGAAAAGGGCAGAGACTCTAATTCCTGCCAAGGTCGCCATTGCGCCGTTGAAGTGGCAGGGGCCGACTGATCAGCCTGTGGTGTCGAGGAATCAGGGGAGACCGGGGGAGCAGGAGGATGAATGACGTTGGCCGAGAAGGTACTCGGCCCTATTTCTTGGCTGGCATCTTGCTCCCTGCGTCTCCACAACAAATCACCCACAAACACCTCCAAATATACATGCATCATGTCATGAAATATCTCCATCATAGCTCTCTGGTAAGTAGCTCTAGCATTCTTTAACCTAAATGACATGACTACATAACAATATGTTCCCCAAGGTGTAGTGAATGATGTCTTCTCCTAATCCTCTTCTGCTAAACAAGTTTGATTATATCCTGAAATTCCATCCACGAATGAGAGGGTTTCATATCCTACCATATTATCAATCAAAACATCTATGTGAGGCAAGGGGAAATAATCCTTTTGACATGAGCGGTTAAGGTCCCGGAAGTCAATGCAAATCCTAACCTTTCCATCTTTCTTTATGACCAGGATGATGTTTGTCACCCATTGAGGATAAAGGATGACTCTAATAAATTTGGCTTTGTGGAGCTTGTCAACCACTTCCTTCATTTTCAAAGCCATATGAGGGTGGAAACACCTTAACCTCTGTTTTACTGAGACAGACTCTGGTTTTAGAGTTAAGCGGTGTTCGACCAGGGTGGGATACAATCCTGACATATCCTCATAGCTCCATGTGAACGTGTCCTTGTAATCCTTGAGAACCTCAATCAATATCTCTTTTTCAGATGATGGCAAATAATCACTTATGAGGACGATCCTAGGGCCTTCCTCGGTTCACAAGTTTATTTCTTTGGTTGATTCTTCTACAGTGGCTGACGGCTTGTCAAATCTCCTCATCCCACTGGCATAGGCGTTAGTTGCATCCCCATATTCTTCATCCCCTTCTTCGATTCGGTATTCTTCATCCGTGATCTCATAGACTCCATACCCTTCATCAATTGTGTAATTCTCCTCACATTTTATCTCTAGTAATTGGATGAGATTTTCTAGCAGCTGAGGAATGTCTAGGCATCCTTGGCACCTGTTGGCTAGATCTAGGATGAACCGACGAGGGATTTTCTTACCCTTAGATTTTTTTTTGGGTACTACCCCTGACCCATTATTCCTAGCCTGACTGACTTGTCCTACGAAAGAAGAAGAAGCTGAAGAATGTACATGAAATGACCCCTTAGAGGAGAGGTAAAGAAGGTCACTCAAAGGACCTTGGATGAGTGACCCGTAAGTCGGGGAGTGTTGGGATCAGAATTGCTCTGATACCAACTATTGTGTTCGCTGAACAGAAACGATCTACCAGCAGAGTGTGGATCCAGAGGGGGGTGAATGGATCCAAATGCGGAATTAAAAATCTAACAGAAAATCAGATGAACAGACAACAACCACACTGGAGACAGAGACTTTTAGGTGGTTCGGTTTGCAACCAGCAAGCCTACGAGAGAGAGAGAGTTCATGACGGAGAGAGAAAGAGAGAGATAGAGAGAGAAAGAGGGAGGTTACGAAAGGGAGAGAGGGAGAAAGGCCGATAGAGGGAGATGCGCAGGGGGAGATGGCAAGCTCGCGGAGTTGGCGCACGCGGTATGGGGCTGTCCACGGCGTTGGTGCATGGGGGGCTTGCGGTGATGCTAGTGCAAGGAGAGGCGTGTGCATGGGAAGGAGGCAATGATGAGGGTGTTGCTGGTGGTGGGCTCCCAGTGCGCGGGCGTGCGAGAGGGAGAGAGTAGGAGGGCTATGGGTGGTGGCACGTGGTGGGTGGCCGGGTCATCCGTGAGAGGGAGTGGGGAGGCTTGAGAGGGAGAGGGTGAAACCGTGGGGGTTGCAGGCGATGGTGGCCGACCGTGACGATGGGAAGAGGAGGGGAATGCCCGGTAGTGTGAGCTGGGTGGCGGATGGCTGTGTAGAGGGAGGAGGTGAGGTGGGTAGGCTGATGTTGCATGCAGAGAGAGAAGAGGGGGAGGTGGGGCGGTGCTGCCCTAGCGGGAGAAAGGTGGTCAGCGGCGAGGTGATGAGGTAGTGAGAGAGGGAGGTCAGACGGCGGGCTCGGGGTGGTGAAGAGTGGTCGACGGTGAGGGCATGGGCTGTTGGGGTGAAAGAGAGAGAGAGAGAGAGAGAGAGAGAGAGAGAGTCGTGTGGGATGGAGAGAGAGGGCGAGATGGGGACTGCCGGTGGTAAGGGTTGCTGGAGAGTGTGGGCGAGAAGGGGAGCAAGAGGGACGTGGTCTGGCGGTAGTGGCGAAGGGCTCATGGGCTGCAGGGAGTCTGTCGTCGGGCTATGGTGGCATGGGGAGAGAAGGGAGAGCGGTGCAGTGGGGGGTCTCACCGGCGGTGGCAAGCTGGGTGGAGCGGTCAGCTGAGGGGGAGGCGGTGAGGCCGAATGTGGCTGGAGGTGGGCGCGAAGGCAGCGATAGTGGCAGTGTAGAGGACAGATGGCCGGGGGGATGGGGTTGGGCGAAAGAGAGAGTTGGAGAGGGAGAAGAAGGCCGGGGGTGGGTTGCTCGCCGCGGGTGTTAACAGGAGGAAGAGGGGAGGCGGTGGCATGGGTAAGTGGTGGCTATGAGAGGAGAGAACGTGGGGAGAGGGAGGGGCGACATGTATGTGTATTAGAGAGAGAGAGATGGAGGGGAGGGGTACGGTCGCAGGGTGGCAGTCACGCGGTGGAGAAAGGGAGAGGTGCAGAGAGGTGATGAGAAGGGAGGTGGTTAGCGGCGTGGGGAGGGTAGCGAGCGGAGGTGCCTAGGTGGAGAGGGGTGGCCGTGGTAGAGCACTCAAGGAATTTCTGCTATTCCACCCGTCGACTTATGAAGGTCAGTCAGATCCGGATGCTACCAGGATTTGGATCAAGGTGACTGAGTGCATGTTTCAGTCGATGGAATGCGCGAAGGATGAGAAGGTCATGCTCGCTACTTTTCAACTTCAGGGTGCAACATTGATGTGGTGGAGTTTGGAGTGGGAAGTCACTTTCCATTCCCGACCTCTTCGTCAGATCACCTGGGCAGAGTTCGTGACTACTTTTGATCGTACCTATAGTCTGGCCTGTCTTCGCATGGATAAGATGCACCAATTCTAAGATCTGGTGCAAGGTGAAATGATCGTGCTATAGTATCGGAACAAGTTCATCGAGTTGGGTCTGTATATGCCACATATTATTACTGATGAAGCCTTAAAGACTGAGTAGTTTCTCCAAGGTCTGCGGGCCGAATTGAGAGTGCCACTTCTTGCTACTCGTGTCATTGTCATGGACGATGCATATCAGGCAGCAGTCGCGGTTGAGCTCGATTTGGCGAGATCTGTAGTGCTCTCTCAGTCCAGTGTTACTCAGTTGGCAGTGCCTTTCTAGCAGTCTTTTTAGCCGCCAGCACCTGGCATTCCATCCGTTGTGCCTACTCCTGGTGGTCCTTCAAGGCAGATGTTTAGAAAATCCAAGAAGTGATTTAACTGTCAAGCATCTTCAGGTTTTGTGCCGTAGCAATCGGCGTCTTCTGATTCTGTTTAGCAATTTGTTCTACCATTTCAGCAGTGCCGTGAGTTTCCCGTAAGTCAGCTGAGGCCATGTCCGAGGTGTGGTGGTAGCCATCCCGGTGTTCCATGCTCCTTACCGGTGGTTTGCTATCACAGTGATCAGTCAAGTCACGTTGTTCGAGATTGCCCGATGAAGTCTATGCCGGCGTAGTTCTCGCAGGTCGCCTAGCCGCAGTGGTCTCAATTTTGTCTTCTTGCACCACCTCTGCCTCAGTCATCATTTTTGCAAGTTCCAGCTTCTTCCCAGCAATCTTGTGCAGCCTCTAGCCAGAACCCGAGGAGCCGGATCACTCACATCACTCATGCAGAAGCCATTGCATCCAATCTTGTAGAAGGTACGGTTTCAATTTTTGGTCGTCCAGCTCGTGTGCTATTCGATTCAGGTGCCACTCATTCATTTATTTCTGAGGATTTCCTTACTCGTCTCGAGGAGTTGGTAACAGAGTCACCTTGTGAACTGCTCGTTGAGTTACCATCTGGAGATTTCATGTCCACTCCATTTTACCTGGAAGATTCTCCTGTTGTCGTCAGTGACCGGAGTCTAGTGATGTAAGGAGTCAAGAGTTTGTAAACCTTTGATTTTTATTAAATAAAGTTGAATTTTTGAGTATATTATCATGTGTTCACTCTTATGTGTATGAATGTTGGCACTCTAATTATCTCGCTTGCTTGAGGCTTTATTTGTCGACTGCTCACATTCCCGACTTAATTCCGCTGCATATCTCGGGGCGTGACAGGAACGCTGCAAAGATGGCTGGGACTGGGGTGGCCACCATGGGCACTCGTGAGCAACATGACCAATCTGACCACACCTGAAACACTCCAGCTCAGCTTCATCCACAGCACATGGCCCACCCACATGAAACCCACCACATCTCGGACACTGTCCTGGCTGCTCACCCATAGCATGCCGTAGTGGTCAAACTATTGGCTACTAAGTAGTCACTGTAGACACCTACTCTTCTTGCTCCTGGCGCCTCTTGCCAGACCTACTCCTTCTGAACACCCTAGTCATCTGACTGAACCTCGACCTCGAAGGGGGAGAACTCGAGCCAGGAGACGAAAGAGATATCGATTCTGACTACCTCTGGAATAGTTGGGGAACATATTGCTACTGAAGGGTCCTTGGCTGACCCTGCAACTGGTAACTCACCAGCAAGACCTTCTCATCCTCGGCACACTCCATGGATCGAAACACCCATTCCATCGCATCAACCCACGGCCATGCTGAATCAGGATCGAGCTGGCCTTCAAATGTCGACGGGTGAAACTGCAGAAACTCTCGCAAGAGACGTCCACGGCCACCATGTGACGAACTTCCCTCACCAGCCTCTTGACCACGGTGTTGACTCAACTGCCACACAAAGAACTGATGCATGCTGGCATAAAACTTGACCTGGCCTAGGACACCGGGGGTCGCTACCTTTGGAGGAAAAGACTCACCACTTGGCTCCTCCCTACTCGGCTCCTCCTGAGCCCCTGTCGGCACTCCTGACAAAGCTCGAACTCGCCTCCTCAGTACCATCCAACTCTTAACACCAACACACATAAACAAGGGGGAGGGGTGCATAAAATAAAACACCCTAAGCCTGCTGCCGACTATACTAGACTCTCTGGAGTCATAATCACTGCATCATCTAAAATTCCCATGCATTTTCACAACCACGCTCTTATACCAATTGTAATGACCTAAGATCTGGATACTGAGAATAACCCGATACCATTCAAATCCTGGCCCGCCACCCACGAGCCGGAAGGCTCGGAAGCGTTAAAGGGGATGGTGTGGTCATGCATTGAAATTCTAAACAATAGTAGGAAAGTAAATCTACTAAATTAATCTACAATTTCCACAAAACCCTTCACCAGCCTACACCACTCCACAGAACCCTCCGCTCACCTTCCCCGTTCCACAAAATACCTTTTTCGCTCCCCAACAACCTCCACAACCTCCGCAACACCACAATGTCCCTCCCCCCAATGGCTACAATAATAAGCGCCTGGCTCCAAAGAGAGCCCAGTACCCTCCACTGCCAGAAACCCACGCGGATATTTTCTCTGCTCTCATGTCAGTCAGTGCTATATAGCTTCCTCCGAAATGACCCAATTGGAACCTGGCCGTTGATCAGACTAAATATTGTATGTTCCACAGGTAGCCGGAGCTTGCGATTGAAGGATGATTTCAGTTCAGGGATTTAGTCTATGACCTTCATGAAGGACACAGAATTGATTGGGCCAAAATGCATAAGGCCATTGTAGAAATAAAAGAGAAAAGAAGGCAAGCGCCGAGGCAGTAAGTGCAGCAACAATAGGCACCGCCGCCATAGCAATAGCCGCAGACTTGGGGATCCATCAGAACCCCATGCCAAATCATCGTCCCGCTCTGCAGCCTGAGCCGCCGGCACCAGCTCAGGTTAACTTGGTTCAACCCCTGGCTCCTGACACCGGGTGGTCATATGATGACGATGGTTCTACTCCACAAATAATGGCCCTCCACCATAACCAACGAAACCCTTCTGCTTCCACCATCCTTACTCCCGCACATCAAGTCCTTCCTCTGCCTACTAGACCGCTCATCCTTCCGTCCACTACCCCCTTTATCCCTACTCCATTAATAACACCCTCCCCCACGCCAACATTTCACCCACTGATTGTCACCCCCACTACTGTCACTATGCATAGCCTTCCGCCCACACCATCGCTAGCCTTTACACCTCCACCTCTGCCAACGCCTATCATCACTGTGCTTACCACTAACCCTTCACCCGCCATCCTTTCTCCGCAATCCATCATTACCTCCACTCCCATCATCTCTACTACACCTTCTCCTACACCACTTATCCACCCCACCGGGCCAATTGTACCGTCAACTGGTGCTGTGCCGGCACAGAATCTTGCCCTGCGGAGTGGGCGTTTGTTTCATCGTAATTATACTTCTACTTCCAATCCCCAGTCTTTGCAACCCCCTGCTGATCAAGAAGAGACTGAGCCACTGCCGGGTACCTAATATGATTTGTTGCATCACTTAGACCGGGTACCCACCAAAATATCTATGCTAGAGCTTATAAAAAGATCTACCCTTCGCCAAGATGCATTAAGAAATTTTCTTCAAAAGGTGATGGTCAGTGAGGACATGGTGGTTGATAGCCTTCCGATAGCATTGGCTACTATTTCCAAACGACCAGCGATTACCTTCTCTGAGACCGAGCTAGCACCTCCAGAAGCTCGGCAGATGCCGCTATGCATTACGATTATTTTGAACAAAGTCAGTGTGGATGCAACATTAGTGGACACAGGGGCATCTATCAATGTTTGCCTGCTCAGCACACTTAGGGCCTGCAACTTATCAGAAGAGCTCCTACGCCCTACCCCGACTACCATAGCAGCTTATGACAACTCACGGAGAGCATGTCACAGGGTTGTCACCATTCAGGCTGAGCTTGGGCCTCTTACTATGCCCATTGAATTTTATGTGCTGGACATCCACCCTATGTTCAAGGCTATCTTGGGTCATCCGTGGATTGATACTCTTAGCATCGTGCCATCCACTGCCCCTCAGTGTCTCAAATTCCCTTTTCAAGGGAGGGTGGTTAAGGTGAAAAGCTTGTCCACAATCCAGTCAGTTAAGGCTATTTTGGAGAAGATTCTGCCAACTCTGTGGCCCAACAATTGGCCTATTATTTCTGTATTGGATCTCGACTTTCCTTGGGCTTATGCGCCATGCAAGCCCATCACTGCACCTGTTAACATCAAGGAGAAGCCAAAGATTCGGGACTCCAAAGGCTGGTCCATTATTTTGAAGCTAGGCTATCAATCGGGGAGAGGCCTCGGGGCACAACTACAAGGACAAACCAAACCGGTCCGCAAAGGAAGAAAGATGAGTAGACGGGGTCTCGGTTACTGAGAGTCCGCATTATCAATTTTGGGTGACTCAAGACCACTTGTCTATGATTACCACTAGTATTTTATTAAAGGCCCTCTCTACTTGGGAACTTTACAGTCACAGCCAGCACAGTTAGAGAAGAAAAGGACAGCTTGCACAGTTGACAGTCTGCCTCTGCTGCCGAAGGGGCCGGTTGATGACATGCTCGACTATAGCCGAGCGTTTGCCAGATTGTTCCATGAAGAAGATTATTGACAGAAGAACCAAGTGGTTCGGCTTGTACAATGGAAGCCGAAAAAGTCAGCTGACCGTCCACGGGAAAGGGTGAGCTCACCTATTCTTTTCACTTGGTCTCCTTCCCGGATAAAATCACTCATTCAATAGCTAAGCTTTGTCCCCATTCGTCGCCTCTTCTTATTGATCCAACCATGTTCCAGTTTCCCTTTCAGGCTGAGAGGCCGATCGAATTCCTGATTATTAATTGTCCGTGCAGGCACTGCCCGTCGATTGATTTAACATCCAGGTGGTCGCCCGACTCACCTGTCGATCTATCCAAAATGTGGTTCTAATCCTCTGATCCCTTCTTCGATGTAATCATTCTATCTCTCTACCCACGAGCACTTCCTCCTCCTCCTCCCTCTTCTTCATCTTGCTACATGATCTTCACTAATCTCCAAAAAAAATGCCAAAATTGAAACGGAGATTTCTGTGGAAGATTACGCTATCTTCTGTCCATCCTCCTCCCAGGGGCATGAGGCCCTTGTTGCCTCTCTCCAAATAGGTTTGTTCTCTCCTAGGTTAGATGTAGGGTCTGTGAAGACGAGGGAAGTAGGGTCTAGGTCTAGAGAAGTAGGGTCTTGCTCTAGGTTGTCTAGCCCATCCTCGCCTGAGCCACGTTCGCTCACACGTCATTCTAAATCTGTTCCTGATAGATTAATGCAAGATCTAGCTCAGCGATGTCGTGCTCTCTTAGAATGTCTAGAATTCATAGCCACGGTGATCATGATTGAAGATGATAAGGACCAAGAGAGGGTTGAAGTCCCACGTCAATGGCACCTAAGAGGGAGGTGAATTGGGTGTTTTTATTTTTTTATTAAAATTATTGACTTTTTTTATGAAATATGTGATAAGATGTTGATATTAGAAACAAATCTATTCAATCGGAGATGATTAATCAAGTTCCAAATGATAACGAACGAGTTATGCAAGATTACGATGATAAGATTTGAACTTAGAACACACGCTCACGATCAAACAGAAGGGAGGTAGAGGAAAAAGGAACAAACCACATGGAGACCGTGATTTTTAGGTGGTTCGGATGCTACAACAGCAACCTACGTCCACCCCTCACGGACTGTAAGGATCCACACACTATCTTGTAACGGGATACAAGATGGAACGCACACACACTCTCGTTGGAAGTTAAAACTCCCACGAAGGTGTATCAACACCTGACCACACTCACACGAAACACACTGACTCAATCATACACCAACACGGATCTAGGCAGATCCGCACACCCACACTTAGTTGTTTCAAGATTATAGATCAAACACACAAAAAATCTTAGAGGCCCCTGCATTCGCATAGGTATGAGTCCACACAGCTATCTCGAAGTCTGCATCATCATCACTACCTTGAGTCCAGCAATGCACGATATACGGACTTGGCTAATGCTCATAGGCACCACCGTGAGTTTCAAGAGGGTGATTATGTCATGATCAGGGTCAAACCTGAACGATTTCCCTCGGGAACTGTGAAGAAGTTACACGCTCGCGATGCTGGTCCCTTTCAGGTAGTGAGGTGAGTCGGATCGAATGCATATGTTTTGGACTTGCCAGAGGATTACGGGATCAGCTCTACTTTCAATATCTCGGATCTAGTCGCTTATAGGGACCCGGCGGTGATACCCAGTGAGCCATTTGAGCCATCTCCACCCCTTGTGAGTGACACCACCCCGGAGCATCCACTTCCAACCTTGTTACCTCGACAGCGTGAGCAGATAGAGCATATACTGGATGAGCAAGTAACGACTACTCGAGGTGGGGTGTACCACCTCTACTTGGTGCGTTGGGGGGGATGGCCCATGTCCGACAACACGTGGATCACCTGGGTAGAGTTGCAGAGGATAGATCCAGATCTGCTGGATCGATACTAGAGCGACCAAGACCATTACTCGATGGGGTCGAGCTTCTCCCACCCGGGGAGAATTGGTGAGGACACTAGAGCCCGTGATCGGCTTGACTCAGCCAGTCGACAGTACCAGATGTGTAGCATGACTCAGGCGACGATGATGTCATTGTGGCTCGGGGACAGCCTGGAGCCTCCACCTGGAGTTTGATATTTTTAGTGTGCATTTAGACTGTATTTGGTACGTATTTGGATTGTATTTGGGGTGTTAATTAGGCTAAGTTAGTGGGTTTATTTGTAAAAGGCCACTATGGCCCGATGGGGCCCCCACCCTTTCTCCCATTGGGCCACCACCATGCTTGGGCCCATAGGGGCTGGTCCGTGGCCTAACTTGGACTTGGACCAAGAAAGAGAAAAGAAGAAAAATCCATTTTCTCTTCCTAAAGGGGGGCGCCCCCTATTTTGTCCCTTCTTGTATTATTTTTATCTTTGGCCATTTGACCACATGGGCGAAATATTTTCCTATTCCCCATTTGCCCCTCCCTAACCCTAGATCTGAGGGTAGTAGTGGTCATTTTTATTTTTATATAAAAGTCTTGTATTTCCTATTTTCATGGCAATTAAGAAGAAAAATTGAGCATTTTGTGCCAGAAGCCCAAGGGGCGCCCCTCCCTCTCTCTCTTGTTCTTCCCCCTTCTTCCTTCTTGATCCAGGGTGTGAAGCCCTCTTCTACCTCTTCTTCTGGTTACCTGGCAGGATGCAAGAGAGAGAGCAGCAGTGGACTTGCATGCTCACCTCCACAGCTTGGAGGCCCAGTTGGCGTCCACACACGCCGATCTAGAGGTCCTGGTGAGTATACCCTACCTATATGCCCTTTCCTTCCTTTCGATTACTGTGATGTTTAGCCACTAACGGTCTTGAGTAGGGAGTAGTAGCAAGCGGCGCTGGAGGTGCATCCAACTCACGAGGGTCGATGGTCGAGGTCACTGCATTAGAGGAGAGGCTGGCAGGGGTCATAACACGAGCTGAGGCGGTGGAGCGTGACCTCGCTGAGGGGGTAAGTTTTGAAATTCAGCTTAAGTTTAGAACTTAAGTTCAATTTATGCATCTAATGGAATGGAATGTTCCAGGTGACCGAGCTATAGACTGCCCTCGCCGAGACTAGAGCCCACGATTGTCGGATCGCGAAACTGGAGGAGGAGGGGAGACAGCACTAGATTGAGGTGAGCAATGTTAGCACTTATCTTACTTTCTCTTAAAATATCTTCCTTCAATTCTATTGATAATGATATTAATGATGCAGGGTGTGCAGATGCGAGATGCTTTTGATAGGGCCGCGATGGCTGGCGCCGAGCTCATGTTCCGTGACCAGCGGGTCGCGGAGCTAGAGGAGGTGTTGCGACGTCGAGAGACCCTACCTACCGATGTGGTAGAGCTGAGGGTTGCCCTCGACATGGAGAGGAGGGAGCGTGCTCGGGAGCGAGAGGAGTAGTGAGCAGAGCGACAGGCACGGGAGTAGGAGCACCGAGCAGAGTGGCTAGCACGAGAGCGGGAGCTGGCAGAGGCGAGGATGCAGATAGCCACCCTCCAGGAGCGGCTTTGGCTTATGGAGAAGCGCCTACAGCGAGGCAGGGAGAGGGCCCGGGTGGCAGGACTTTCCTTTACTAACACATCATACATGGCGGGCTCCTCTTCTTAGCAGTTGACAGAGGCCGGGCAAGCTACGAGGTCGACAGCCTCTCGGCAGTCGATGGGGCCTCCACAGGTTCCTCCCAGGGGTAGGGATGAGGGTCCAGAAGAGAGTGGTGGGGAGAGTTAGAGAGAGCTTCGTACGCCACTCGTTCTTTTTGTACACAGATATTCATTAGATATATATATATATATATGAGTTTGATGTTACCAGTGAGTTGCTTTCTTTGTGTTTTTCCCTTGTGTACGCCTCCTTTGTTCTTGTGCCTATCTTTTCCACATTTGAGCAAATAGATTAATTCATCTGTCTGACTTAGCCCCTTGCTCGATAAGCAAGGGGGTTTGTCCTTTTTTGACCTTGGTACGTGGTCA
>JANBPO010005417.1:0-74507 GCA_024336825.1 Amorphophallus titanum | reverse complement strand
TCCCAGACCCCCTCACAGCTAGGGGTCACCCCCATACCCATCCACCCCACTTCCCCTCCCATAAACCCCATTTTCCCTCCATCATCTTCAACCTACAGTTTTTTGTTCAGAGGTAGCAGAGAACCTGAAGACTGCAGAGGAAGCTGCGATGCCATCCGGACGTTCTAGGAAACGCAAGAGCTACCGTTGGAAGCATCTTCGAGTCATCTTCGCAACGGCAGTCGTCTCGTCCTGTTCCGAGCTCGTGGCTGTCTGGGAGAGGCGATCTACTCTGACTGCACAGAAGGCTCCTGCCCAGCTTCCAGAGACGGAGTGCAGCAGTTGACACGTTGGCCCCTTTGAAGATCTGGAGACGGCGTTCGACTGAGGCCTTCTTCTACGAGTTCCCCTTCTCCTCCAAGAAGCGGAGCACCATTCGGCCACCAGAGCGATTTCTTCTCCTTTTTCTCCCTCGAGTGTGCAATTCTGTCCACCCTGGGACAGAACTGACACCCTATCAATGTTCGGATTTCTGTGATCTTCTCTGACATTGGCTGGCACCCCTGTGTCTCGCCTCGAAGGAAGCTCGTAGACGGTTCCAACGCCACTGACCATGGATAATTTGGAGTTCGGGATTGTTCGTGGTGGTGTCTTCTTCCAGACGCTGCAGTGCTGAGAAGGTCTGAGCCAGAGAGGAGAGTCCCTGATTCCAGCTTCACCGCAGTCGGCGACGACTTCCCCAGCTCCTGCCAAAATTCTTGCATCCTCCTGGACCAATCCACAAAATTTTGGCGCTGGTCTTGCTGGCAAAGGAGTTCAGGAGCATCCGAAAGAATTCCTGCATCGACAGTCTGTACCCTATTCCAGGGAAGGGACAGAATCGACCTTGTCATCGCGTGAAGCTCTATTCTCCATCTTTCCCCTCCCCGCTTGGCCGACTGAAGGCCCCTCCCTGCGAGGAGGTAGTTTTGGTTGTAACTCACTTAACCCCCACCCCAAGATCCCCCTCCTGTGTGAGGCGTAGTATTATAATTGCTTGAACAGGTCGAAGCATCCTCGCCGCGGTGTGGGTAAGCCCCACACTTCCCCGCGCGCCCACGTCTCTGAGCGGGACCGATTTCTTCAAACTGATCGAGTAAGTGCTCTCTCCCTTGCTCTATTTACAGTACTTTTCATTCCATATTAGCTCATAGCTACGCTGGTCGGAGAGAGAGAGTGCCCGATCTCGCAAGTCCTGGACTTCGAGCGACACCGTGGGAGTGAGTGTTACCCGTGCCCTTGGCATCGGGTCGGCCACTAGGATAGGACTCGTCATACCCCTTTGGGAGACGGGCCTGGCCCAATAAATTGGGCCCATTAGTTACATTAAACCACATAATGACACATAAACATAGTGAAATAAGCTAAAGACCTAAGGACATGACTCAAATAAAATGGAAAATACAATGATAAGACACAAATAAAATATAAAAATTACATGCCATGACTCAAAGAAATGTGAAGAATACGATGGTACATGATGACGATCCATCCGAGCTTTGAAAAATATGGAGGGGTAAATGATGCCCCCATAAGGGTTGCTGCACACTACCCACTGATGACTATCCCTGCTCCTGCCAGTCCTGACATCTCTGGCCAAAACCTCCCCAGAACATCTTCCTGAGCCTCGAACCGAAAGATGATGATGAACCTAATGTCGCTAGTGCGGAAGGCGTCAGTCCAAATCTGCTCGAATGATGCTGAAAGGTACTCTCCTGCTGCACTGACCTCTGATGCCCACGGTCGAACTGAGACTGACCAGCCCTCATCTGCTCCTGGGTCCTCTACAGATCCTTCTCCAAATATGTTGCCACCTGATATGCTGACTCCAAGTCCACACTACGGCTCGTAATCATAGCATGTCTGAGCTCAGGCCTCAAACCTCTGGCAAACTACCGTGCCTTCAACCTCTCATTCGCCATGACGTGAGGAGCGTTTCGACCCAACTCTATAAACTTGGATCTATACTGCATCACTGACATGTCATCCTGGGTCAACTCCATGAACTCATACATATTCTCTGCCTTAACATGCTCTTGGCTGAAGATCTGTTCAAAGACTTCAAGGAACTCTTGCCATTGGATTTGTCTGAGAGGGCGAGAATGGAACGCAGACTCCCACTCGGTCTTCCACCAAGCCTGAGCCAAACCCTGCAACTGATATGTGGCTAATGTCACCTTATCCTCCTCCTTGCACTCCATAGCACAGAACATTCTCTCCACAGCATCTATCCACATCTTCACCGCATCTAGATCTGGATGTTCGTCAAACTGGGGTGGGTGGAACTGCAAAAAACTCCCTCAGCACTCGACCATGGCCCCCTTGAGATGACGAGCCCTCTTCGGCTTCCCCACCATGCTGCCGAAGAAAAAATTGGTACATGCCCTTAAAGAACTTCTCACGCCCATGACCTTCGCCAACTGTCGCTACACCTACTGCGACCGACTCCCCGCTCTACTCTTCCTGATCCTCCACTGGCTGCGTTGATTGGGAGTGAACTCTCCTCCTCGGCGCCATATCCTTCAACACGAAAAAACAACAGATCGACGGAATTAATAAAACACGCGGTGCCTTAAGCCATCACCGACTATACTAGATACGGGAGCACCGCCCACTAGAAGAACGACCGGATGCGTCCCCTGACATCTTACACCGCGTCACAAGTGTCTAGCTACAATGCCCCGGGCGTGAGACTCAGACACACAACAAGTACCACAACAAGGACTAGCTGGGGTCACGCTCATCAGCGCGTGTCCTAAGCCCCCAACCACGTGTGCACACACAGACCATCTGCTCTAGGTTGGGTCCTCTAGTTGGTTTTCTCCCCCACCGGACTCTGGTGGCAAAGGCAAGGGACCCTACGAAAATCAGCCTAAAAATTGTCTCTCACTGGGTCTCGCTCTCCACCACTCCCGGGTGGGTCCGCACGCATGTGCGCGGGAAGCTACTACTAGTGGACAGGTCACAGACGTGAACACAAAAAATCACGCACGCACCCATCGTGAGTAACACGAGGGAAGAAGTGGCTCGCGGCCACTAGACTCTGGGCAGCCCACTAGGCCTATTAAACTCAACGGTCCTTGAGTCATGAGACTCGGGTCAAGACCATCGCACGTGACAGCACAATGCCATCAATCTGGCCCAATCCCTAGGTCTAAAAACACGGTGACACACGAAAAATCTCTATCCCCAGGCAGGTTAATTAGACACACAGTCCGAGGCCATATACACGGCCCCTCCCTCGGAACTTGAAACAAGCACGGGGTTGCTCAGACCCTAGGGCTCATGAGCATGCTAACTGAGGTAGCACGATCCTCCCGACACTCTCAAAACATGGACATGGAACCCTCGGGATGTCTGGGGCATTCACGAGACCGCAAGTCAACCACTGGGTCACGACCGGGTCGACCAGGGATTCATACAACATGAAACAAACGCGGCAAGCACGAAGACCCACTTCGGTGCAAAACGGTGTCTGGCGGTCTATCTTTGGGCCGTTACAGCCTGTAACGGTCCAAAGCTAGGCCCCCACAGCTCCCTAACGGTCCAACTCAGGAGCGTTAGACAAAAAGGGCAACCCTGGCTGTGGCGCACCCACCTTGGGGCGTCACAGCCTCTAACGGACCAAGATTGGTGCGTTAGAAGACACGACAAAAGAGAACATAACGCACACCTCTAGGGGCATTATGTACATAACGGACCAACCATGGTGCGTTATGTCACGGAGTGAAAATAGACTATAACGCAATCCTCTAGGCACGTTATAGACCTTAACGGACCGTCTCTGGTACGTTAAGTGCAAAGTAAGGGCGCTGAGCATAACGCACCTTCTCTGGGGCGTCATAGGACATAACGGACCTCCCTAGGCGCGTTATGTGACCAGGACCCCCAACGGTCAAAAACCAACGGGTTTGTCAGCGGAGCAAGCTGTGAGGCTCAGCGGGCAGAGGAGGATTCCTCTGGACGGGTCAAGCTGTAATCCCCAGTGGGCAGAGGTGTGGTATCCTCTGGACAGCAAGCTGTGTTGCTCAGCGATTTGTAGGCAAGCTGTGGTGCCCAGTGGACGCAAGCTGTGTTGCGCAGCAGTGAAGCCACACTCTGGTTGAGTGTGGGGTGGACGTAGGTCTGGAGGACCGAACCACCTAAAAATTTCTTGTGCACTGCGATTTGATTGTCTTACGTGTTTTCGCTAGATGAATGTTTAGGCCGATCAACTTGTTCTTCCTATTTACCTAGCGGGTCATGTGCACATCGACTGTTTGATTTCTGTGAGGGAGTTAGAGGTCAGCTCTATAGTTGTTTTGTGTGTTCAGTGTGTTTTAGATCATCAACTCTCCACCTGATCAACGTTGGGAGTTCCCATGTTGTTCTAGTCACTTACCCAGATAACTACTGTATCACTATTTCTCAACAAGTTTTCATTGTGTTTGATTAGTTCATTTTAATTCTGCATCCTTGATAGTTAGATAATTTTTTAATTGGCCAAGGCTTTAAGAGAAGGATTCATTCACCCCCCCTATGAATCTGGCGCACCTAAACTAACAACACACACCACGAAGATCGGGCCCACACACCCAGGAGTCACTCTCTTAGCTTTTATGAGCCTCTGCCCTTAGCCCAAGGCCAAATCTAAGGCCCGCCCGGCATTCACCCAAGCCGATCGACAACCCGAGGTGTGTCGGGAATTTCCCCAAACACCTTGTGAGCGGCGACAACAACGCGATGACCACAAGCCACCATGGGCCAATCCCAGCATTTCCCAGCGTCCCATCCTTCAAAGGACACCCCCAGACAATGAGAGAAGACCCCCGAGGACCACCCCTCGAGGCCACGGCTTACCCGGGGGGAGTTCACCTAGGGCGTGGCCGCCCCTCGGGGAGGGCAAACCCCCCTTGGGGAGCGGACCCTCCTCCTAGCCCAATGGCCCCACGGCCATCTCCCAGTCCCCTTCGTTCCCAGTCTGTGCAAGGTCAATCGGTGTACCCGTTTGCGGAAGGATCTGATGATGAAAGCTCGGGATCACGCAAGCCCCGCGTCAACACTCGTGTTCCTCGTACACACACGACCGGTCAACCAGTATCCTCTAGTATCCTTTGGTCCTCTTGTAGTTAGTCAAAGTAGGAGAAAAATAGAAAAAAATAGGATTTTTATAGAGTGGGGACCGCCCACCCCTCTCTCTCTCTCTCCATTTGCTCCGCCTAAAACCCCCCGGGGGAGGTAACACACCTCTCCGGCTCGTCAATCTTACGCTTCCCAGTTAGCCATATACATCCCCGGTTGGCTCACACCTTCTCCAGCCTCACACAACTAAGGTCGGCCCATAAACACTAGCAACTCATGCACCATTCCAGTTACTCATTCCATCAAATCCCAGCCTACACGCCACCTCGGTTGGCCTTTACACCACAACAACCTTGGATACATCTATCATGGGAATCCATCAACCCATAATTCTCAGTCACCAGCCTATCATGGTCGAGTCACCATGGACCTAGTCATAACTCCAGCGATACGCCATAAAGGCACACCAGTTCCCAGATCCCAATTGTGATTCTAGCAACATGCCACTAAGGCTCACCACTTCCCAGATCACCAGTCAAACTCCATGCTATCCAGCAGCCAGTCGAAGCCACAGTCATGGCTACAAGCCACTCACAACACAAACTCCAAGTTATGTCCCTTGACAGTTGCACGCTACAGACGATAGCCACAAGGTTCCTAGGTCAAAAAAAAAGGGAAAAGATGGGGTTAAAAATAAAGATACTCCGGTGGCCTCAGTCAATTCCTTCCACGGGATTGCTGAGGGTAAAAATTGTCATCAACCCAACTGATGTGAAAACCCGCAAGGGCACCTCAAGCAAAATTAGGTGACCCCTCAATGTGAAAACCAGTAAGGGCGCATCGAAAAAAGTAAAAGGGGGCTAGCTCTGGTGAAAACTCGCAAGGGCCGTAGAGCTGGTAAGGAGAAAACAAAAAAAAACTCTCTCCCTCTCTACTCCTCGCTGATGAAAGCCATCAACTGTGACATCTCGTCGACAGCAACCTCAGCATCCCTCCACAACGAGGGCGGCCACTACGCCCCTGAACGTCGGCCATCGCCAATCCCAGCTCTAGTACTCGACTACGCACCTCAACGGTCAGTCGATCAGCTCCAGCCTTCCGGTTGGTACGCATCAATAGCTAGCTGCCCAACTCCAGTTCCATCCTCCAGCATCGAACGTTCGGCTACCTGCCTCCGTAGTCGGCTGACTAGCTCCAGCATCGTGGCTTCAAAGGCTCTACAGGCCAGCCACCCTAGTCCCAGCACCAACTCCCAGTCTCGGCATCGTGGCTTCAATGCCCTTACAGGCCAGCCACGTCAGTTCCAGTACCAGCTCTTAGTCCCAGCACCGTGGCTTCAACGCCTCTATAGGCTAGCCACGCCAGTTCGAGTACCAGCTCTTAGTCCCAACATCATGGCTTCAACGCCTTTACAAGCCAGCCACCTAGTTCCAGTACCAGCTCCCAGTCCCAGCATCGTGACTTCAACACCTTTACAGGCCAGCCACCCAGTTCTAGTGCCAGCTCCCAGTCCTAGCATCGTGGCTTCAATGCCTTTACAGGCCAGCCACCCAGTCCCAGTACCAGTCACCAATCCCAGCATCGTGGCTTCAACACCTTGACAAGCCAGCCACCCAGTCCCAGTACCAGCTCCCAGTCTCAACACCGTGGCTTCAATGCCCTTACAGGCCAGCCACGCCAGTTCCAGTACCAGCCGTCAGTCCTAGCACCGTGGCTTCAACGCCTCTACAAGCCAGCCACGCTAGTTTTAGTACCAACTCTCAGTCCCAGGATCGTAGCTACAACGCCTCCATAGGCCAGCCGCTCGGTTCCAGTACCAGCTCGCAGTCCCAGCATCGTGGCTTCAACTCCTTTACAGGCCAGCCACCCAGTTCCAGTACCAGCTTCTAGTCCTAGTATCACAGCTTCAGCGCCTTCATAGGCTAGCCACTCGGCTCCAGTACCAGTCACCAGTTCCAGTATCGTGGCTTCAACACCTGTACAGGCTAGTCACCTAGTCCCAGTACCAGTCACCAGTTCAAACATCATGGCCACAATGCCTCCACAGGCCAGCCACTCAATTCCGGTGCCAGTCACCAGTTCCAGTATATTGGCTGTAATACCATCACAAGTCAGCCATCCAGCTCCAGTCCCCAACCCTAACTTTCAGCTGTTATGCCTCCCAGGGCCATTTGGTTGGCCCAGCTCCAGTCTCAGTATCCTAGCTGTAGCACCTTTGAAGGCCAGCCGCCTAGTCCAGTTCCAGCTCCACTTCCAGCACCAGTCCTAGTATCCCGACAGCAATGCCTTTGAAGGCCAGTTGACCAGCTCCAGTTCTAGTCCTAGCACCAGTTGCAATCCCAGTTCCAATACCAGTCCTAGTCCCAGACCCAACTTTAATCTCCAGTTCCTGTCCTAGTCTCAGTTCTTGGTCATCATGCCTTCCGAGGCCACCTGGCCAGCCCGGCTCTAGTTTCCCGGGCTAATGTGAATCACATTTTTGGCTAACAACATGTCAAGAGGTACACCGCCATTCGGCCTATACACGGCACACTCCAGAATCACTCTAGTAGCCTTAACTACATAGGCGACCACACCATCACGGGTTGGTCTCCAGCTTCCAGTCTCTAGCAACATAGGCCAACACACCCTCATAGGTCAACCTCCAGCTTCCAACGGCACGGGCCGACACATAACAACAAGCCTACCTCTAGCTATCACCCTCCAGTAACATAGGCCAATGCACTCTCGCGAGTCGGCCTCCAACTTCCAGTTTCCAGACCTCCAGGTCAACACCATCCTATGGATTGCCCTGTGACTTCCAGTCTCCAACGATTCAGGTCAACACGCCTTATTCAGGCAGGCCCCCAGTACTCAGTTCCCATTATCCAACTTCCAATATCCAATTCTCGATACCCAGCTCCAATACCCAACTTCCAATATCCAATTTCCAGAATGTAATCCCATCTACTTCCAGTACCCAGTCTTCCAGTATCCAACTCTAGCACCCCACTTCCAATATCCAGCTCCAGTCTCCTATTCTAATGTCCAGATCCCAGTATCTAGTTCTCATATCCAATCGCCAGTATCTAGCTCTCAGGATCCAGTTCCCAATATCCAGCTTCTAACCTCCAGGTCTAGTCCCGATAATAGGCCAGCACGCCTCGCATAGGTAGGCCTCCAATATGTAACTTTCAATATCTAGATTAAGCATCAGCTTCCGGTCTCCAGTCCTAGTATCCCCTGTCTAGCTTTCAATCTCCAATATCTGACTTCCAGTTTCCAGTCCCTACCTTCCAGCTTACAGCTTCGGGTTTTCAATATTCGGCTTTCAAGTTCCAGTTCCCAGAACCCAATTTCCAGTATCCAATTCTGATACTCGACTCCCGGTACCCAGTCCCAGCATCTAACTCTCAGTATTCAGTTCACATACCAGGTTTCTAGTACCTATTCCCACTGTCTGTCTCCAGCATCTAGCTCCAGGGTCCAGTCCGATACCCATGTTCTAACATCCCAATTCTGTATCTAGCATCCAGTATCTAGCCTCTGAGGGCCAGTTCCAGTACTCGGTCCCCAACATCCAACTTCAACTCCAATTCCAGTACCCAGTCCCCAAGACTCAGTTCCAGTACCTAGTCGCCAGTATCCAGTGCCAGCTGCAGTATCCAGTCTCAGTGCTCAGTATTCGCTATTTAGCTCCAGTCCCAAGCTTTAATAGCCAGTTCCATTATCCGATTCCTAGAATCCCGCTTCAGCTTCAGCCGCTAGCATCTTGTTCCAATTCCATCTAATTGGTCTCCAACTCCTATACCTTTGTTTTCTCCTTCATCTTTCTTTGTCGCTCGTGCGGGGTTGACACTTCACTGGACCTCTTCCATGCCTTCTTCAAGTTGAAGGAGCATGCCCACGTGGGCAAAGGCTTCTTCCACCTTCACGCGAAGAAGGGGAGGAGTTGTGTGACCCTCTCTGCTAGGGACTCTTCCCACAAGGGCTGGAAGACCCAATACTTTTGGGTAAGCCCGTCCATGGTCGGTGAGTTTTGGGCCTTCCCGACTATGCCCAACTTCCATCCGAACATTCCTCCAAGGCAAGCGGTGGCTTCCCCTGAGGTGGAGAAGAAGGCTGCCCTTCTTCAGAAGAATTGCTGGTCAACTGCTGATTTGATGATCGAGGCGAACATTAAGGAGTATCCTTCTCGGAAGGTGGCACCTCCAGGTAAGGGTTTCAGGGTCTTGCATTGATGCTATGTTGGATTAACAGACTTCCTTCTGACGATCCGCTCTTCTATATTAGATTCGAGGTGGACGGCAGATGAGGGGGCGTCACCGACCAAGCTGGACATCATCGATTTGGAGGAGACACCTGCTCCCGACGGACCTCACACATCCGGGAGTTCTTCCCGCGCCCAAGACAAGGGCAAGCGGATTGCTCGGGATGGAGCTTCCGAGCACCGTGGGGTCAAGCATAAGGACCCCATGGAAAAACTTTTACAGTCCTCGATGAGGGCCGCGACTACGGAGAGGAAGCGGGCGAAAAGGGTAGAGGCCACTTGCTCCGTCGAGGGGGGCACGCAGTTGGCTCTCCCGACTGTCGAATCAGAGGGGGTTGTTGCCTCCGGAGGAGTCACGGCCGAGGTGGATGCGTCCCAGGCAGAGGTGGCTGATGCTGGGGCACCTACCAAGGCTGAGGGGGCGCAAGACGGTGGAACCCGATCTGAGCCAATCGAGGCAGAGGAGTCACAAGATGATGCGACCCAATCCCAGCCGACCGAAGCTATGGAGGCGCGAGGTGAGGCAGTCCTTTCTGAGCCAACCGGTGGGACCCCCGAAGTAGGAGTACTCGGGGGGGATGCCCCATTCCTAGCTGTCCCAGAGGGGATCTTCACTCCTACAGTGGGTGCCTTTGCCATTTGAGCCTCCCTGTACCACAGGTGCCGCTCTGCAACATCGGAAGCGGTTCAAGGTGCATCCGGATGGCCACTAGTCTGTCAGATGAAACGTGCGCCAGAAAATCCCGACGATGCACGAACTTTAACAGCAGCAGTACTCGCTGAACCCATGTCTCCAAGGGACAGCCCATGGCTTGCAAGCCGGCTCAAAATGACTCAAATAAAATATAAGAGCTACATAACATGACTCAAAGAGATGATGGCACTTGCTGACGATCCATCCAGGCTTCAAAATGTGGAGGGGGGGTAAGTGATGTCCCCATCAACCACTCTTTAGCGGCCACAATGCTGGCCGCCTCCTATTGGTTGACGGGCAACCTCATCTTTCCTCTCCCTTGTCCTCCATTTTGCTGATTTCTAGTTCATTTGTTGCATTGCATGCATAATAGACTTCCCTAAATCCTTGTTTAGAGAGGTTTTTCTAATCCCAAAACATAGGGAAGGTGGATGGTCGAAAGTCTCAGCCATCTCCCTTTCCGCCCCCCTTCCTAGTATGATCACCCCCATTTGCATGTTTCATTTTCACTTTGAGCATATATTACACTATCATAGTCTAATGGGTTTGCTTTCTCTGTTTACTGGTTAACTTGCAGGAACTTCGTCATCGACTCGTAGAGCTCCACGTTCTTGGCCGACCGAGAGCGAGGACAGAAGAACCCACCATCTCTATTCCTAAGGTGTTCACGATCATCCTACTCCTGTGAGGCCCAAGTATAGGTCTCTGGCGATCAAACCTATTTCAATTTTCCTAACCTGTGTACTGTAGGTAGCAACAGCATAGTTCAGAGGGAGGCACACGCACACCATCGTGTACACCCTACCACCTTCCGGCGCCTACAAATATATCTTATACTATTGTGTGTGTGAATGTCATGATTTCCAGTATATCAAATGCCGACTGCGGAAGGTTGGATTATGTCCAACTGGAATCTTTCCTCATGCGTGATGGTGGTCTTCAGACCTACGTTCTCCGCCACGTACCAGTAATCAACCTATGTGAAAAATCCATGTAAGTGCATGTTTGAGTCTATATAATATATCACCCGTCTTTTTGATTCCTCCTATGACCTCTTTCCCTTGCTAAATAAAAATGCATTGGTTCAGACATGTTTGTTACATGGCACACATTAAGGGGGAGGTTCTTTTCATAACTGTGCATACACTTAGGGAGAGACATAATAGTGATTAGACTAATTCATCTATTACATTTAGTACAATCACTCACACAATGTAAACTTTTGAGATAAATGGCTCTATTGAATAAGGATTTCAGTTATTCCACTCAACACTCTTGAGGGCACTTGAATCCTTACATAAAAGTCGTGTGTCTTGTGAGGAAAAGGCTGTCAGCCCCACCAAAAATCTCAATAAGCAGATTTGGAACTAAGTAGCCGAGAATCCCCCCTGAAATAAAGGAGAAAACTCGGATCGAAAAGTGACAAATATCCACAATTCCACCTGAAAACCAAGGGTGAGCCTCCTATCACTGGCTCAGTAGGGGTCCCGCGGAACCCCAACCGAAAACAACGGCGGTACGGAAAGCAGCAACTACAACAAGAACAACAGTAACAGCAGGAACAGTAAACTCGGTGGCCGGTAAAACCTCGGCTCTACAGCTACTCTTACTGTACCGGAACGAAACCCAACACCCTGATCCCACGGACCGGGAACCACCAGACACGAACCACCCTAGTCACTCTACTAGGAAAACGACACGACGCCACTATCCTGGAGGCATGTCCTTGCAGACAAGGCCCCAGCGAAACCACACGGTCTGGAAACACGGTCACGACCTCGCAGCCGTGAACTCAACGCCGTCTAGGGGAAGCCCTCGGTGACGCTCACCGGAAACCCAAAACCTCGACTACGGGAACGCTCCCGAAACCACGCACGAAGCCCTGTCTCGCAGACGGGAAACGAAAACTCAGGACACGCAACTCACGTCACATGACGGGAGTGCCACCCACCAGAAGAACAGACCGGATGCGTCCCCTGACGTCTTACACCGCGCCTCAGGTGCCTGCCTACGACGCCCCAAGCGGAGGTTAAGACACCGTACTAGTAACACAAAACGAGGGCTAGCTGGGGTCACACTTATCAGCGCGTGTCCTCTGACCCCAGCTACGCGTGCACACACAGATCATCTGCTCTAGGTCGGGTACTCTAGCTGGTTTTTCCCCCAGCCGAACTCAGGCTGCAAAGACAAGGGGCCCTACGGTAACCAGCGTAAAATCGTCTCACTCGGGTCACGCTCTCCACCACTCCCAAGTGGGGCCGCACCTGCGTGCGCAAGAAAGTTACAACTAGTGGGGGCTCACTAAACGTGAACACTGAAAATCACGCACGCACCCATCGCGAGGAAGCACGGAGTAACAGGTGGTCCAAGGCCACCAAACTCTAGACAGCCCACTAGACCTAATAACTCAACGGTCCTTGAGTCACGAGACTCGGGTCAAGACCGTTGTACGTAACGGCACAACGCCGTCAATCTGGCCTAATCCCTAGGTCTGAAACCACGATAACACGGAACCTCCGGACACCCACAAACACGGTCACTTTCCCCACGGGGTGTCCGGGACACTCACGGGGCCAAAGGTCAACCACTGGGTTACAACCGGGTCGATCGGAGACCAACACAACGCAAAACGGAGACGGCTAGCACGAAAAACCACCTAGCGGTCCTCTCTGGACCGTTAGGGAGCCTGGCGGTCTACCCCTAGACCGCTAAGGCCAGCCTAGCGGTCCAGCCAGGACCGCTACGCCCGACCGAGCAGTTCATCCAGGGCTTGAGGCAGGAGCTGAGGCACCATTTGATCACGAACGCTGCCACTGATTTGGAGATGGCTTCTCGTATAGCGGCATCTTTGGAGCTGGATATGCAGAGGACACGAGGACCGATTAGCCATAGGTAGTCCTTGTCAGGCCGTAGCCAGCAGATGACTACCCAGTAGCAGAGCACATTCCAGCTTCCTTCTAGTAGTTCGGGAGCTTCGACTCCGACGGCTTCAATGGCGGGTTCTACATCTTTCGGCGCCAAGATCAAGAGGTTCTTCGGGAAGGGTTTTCGAAAGAAGAAGGAGGGCCGAGAGCAGCGGCAGGTTGCTTTGGGTAGTGTTTAGCAGCCAGCACCTTTGCAGTGGCAGGGGTTAGTCGGTGGTTCTCGTGCGGGGTGTCCCCGTTGTGATGAGTCACATCCAGGTAGACAGTGTACGACGCTGGTGATTTGTTTCATATGTGATCAGCCAGGACACATGGTGCGTGACTGTCTGCAGCGGCCGCGTCAGCCACCCCAGTTTCCTCAGCATCAACAGTAGTACCCACAGTTGTAGTTTCAGTAGCAGGGGCAGTATCCGCCTCTACCACGGTCAGCAAGTGTGAGCAGGCAGAGAGCTCGAGGCTAGGTTTCCCACATGACCAGGACAGAGGCAGAGTCATCGCAGCTTGTGGAAGGTACTGTTATGATTTTGGGTTGCGCAGTGTAAGTTTTGTTTGATTCTAGTGCGTCGCATTCGTTTATTTCAGAGGATTTCGTGCTGAGTGTTGAGGATCCGGTCTCCTAGATGTCTTGTAATTTGATGGTGGAGTTACCATCTGGTGACTTCATGGTCACTCCGTTTTGCTTCGAGAAGGTTTCGGTCTGGATCGAAGGACAGAGTTTGCCAGGTAGGTTGTATGCGTTGTAGCTTCAGGACTATGATGTGATTTTGGGCATGGATTGGCTCGAGGTCCATGGAGCGGTGGTGGATTGTGGAATGAAAAGGGTCTACTTTCAGCATCCTCTTAGGTCGACCTTCTACTTCCAAGGTATCCGTTCTACCTCTCCTCATTTCCTCATTTCTACTATTTGAGCCCATCGTTTGCTTGATTCTGGTTGTCAGGATTTTCTTGCTTCTGTGGTCTTGGTAGACCAGTCGTGTCTGGATGTGGAGGACATTTCGGTGGTGTGCGAGTTTCCTGATGTGTTTCCCGAGGATTTGCCTGGGTTGCCTCCCCAGTGGGAGATCGATTTCGTGATCGAGGTTGTGCCTGGTACGGGACCTTTGGCGAAGGCTCCCTACCGTATGGCTCCCGCTGGGCCAGCAAGGCCAGAGGGTCTCCCAAAGGGGTATGGCTAGTCCGATTCTAGAGGCCGACCCGGTGCCGAGGGCACAGGTAATCACTCACTCCCACGGTGGTCACTCGGAAGTCCGGGACTTGCGAGATCGGGCACTCTCTCTCACCGGCCAGCGGAGACTAGAGCTAAGATTGGATGAAAAGCACTAAAGAAAGAGCAAGGTGGGTGCACTTACTCGACCGGTTTGAAGAAACCGATCCTATTTGGAGACGAGGGCGAGCGGGGAAGCGTGGGTTCCCCACATGCCGCGCCGGTGTCGCTTAAACCTGCTCAAGATCTTACATCACTACACCTCTCATAGGAGGGGGGATCTTGGGATGGGGGTTAAGCTCTTACAACCAAAACTACCTCCGCATAGGGAGGGGCTTTTAGCCGGCCAAGCGGGGAGGGGGAAGAAGAAGACAAAGAGCTTCAAAGAATGTCAAAGTCGATTCTATCCCCTCTCAGGAACAGAGGACAGATAGTCGTTGATGGAATTGTTGTGGTTGCTCCCAAACTCCTTTGTCAGCAGGACTAGTGCCAAAATTTCGTAGGTTGACCCAAAAACGTGCTGAAATTTTGGTAGGAGCTTTAGAAGCCGGCGCTGGTCGGGACGGGACTAGAAGCAGAGGCTCTGTTCTCTGGTTCTAACTGTCTCAGCACTACAGCATCAGGAAGATGAAGCCATCATGAGCTGTCCTGTGCTTCAAATTGAGCGCGGTCAATGGCGTTTGAACCGTTGACGAGTTGCCTTCGAAATGGGACCCACGGGGGTTCCAGCCGATGTCAGAGTAGGTCACAGCAGCCCAAACAGTGACAGGGTGTCAGTTTAGTCCCAGGGAAGATAGAACTACGCACCCTGGGGAGAAAATGGAGAAGAATTCACTCGGGTTGCCGAATGGAGTGTCGCTTCTTGGAGGAGGAGGGAGACTCACAGTAGAAGGTCCCGGTCGAACCCCGCCTTCAGATCTTCAGGTAAGCTGGCGTGGCAGCCTCTGCAAACTGTCTCTGGATGCTGATTAGAACCCTTCTGCGTAGTTGGAGTAGAATGCTTGCCCCGGACAGCCACGAACTCAGAATGAGACGAGACGACCGCCGTTGCGAAGAATACACATAGACACTTCTTCCACTACCTTTTGAGCCTTCAGAAACATAGGGATGAAGTTGTAGTTTCCTCCGAAAGCTGTTGGTACTCTGCTACCTCTGAACTGAGAACTGCAGATTGAAGATGATGGGAGGGAAATGGGGTTTATGGGAGGGAAAGTGGGGTGGATGGGTATGGGGGTGACGGCGGACACAATGGCGCGTGCCGACGAGTAGCCCGGACCCCGGCCAAGCATAGGGTGTAGGTGATGACCCCATCACTTATAGTCCTGCCTCTCTGCTTTGGTGAGGAGAGCACTAAGGAATGTGGGCTGAGGGGCCTCGTCTCCACCCAAATTTATCTCGAAGAGCTCATCGACGGTTGCCTGGCCATCATCCTCCAACTCAGGAGGAGTAGGCTGAAAGTCGATGAAGTCTTCATCATCAGCGGCGGCTTCGTACACCCATGGGTCTTCGAAGCCAGTGGTTGAGGCTGCTGGAACGGGAAGGTCGTCGCTGCTGAGTCCGGACAAGGGTTGTCTCGGGCCATCCATGGTGGACTGGTGGCTATCGACCGGAGTTTCGGAGGCTTGGTCGGAGTTGCCTGCCAATGCCGCTGATGCCTCACAATCTTTGTTCTGGAGGCCTTCCTCAGGGGGAAGGTGTGGCGCGGTAGGCTCTGGAACTGGTTGGGAGGCCGCGGAGGTCTCCTCGATCTCCACGTCCTCGTGGACGGGTGAGGAAGTCTCATCGAGTGCTGGAACTGGAGTATCGGTCCTGGCTAGGAGGGGGATTAGAATCTCCTCTCCCTCGTCTCCCGAGCTATCAAACTTGGTGTTGACGACAACTTGGTCAGCGGGTAGTTGGGGTTGTCTGATGACATGGACCGCATGGTAGACGCAGAAGTCTGGGTCTTGGTCGTAGCCAAGACCTCTAGTATCTTTTTGGGAAAACGGGGGTTGCCCCCGGACTTGCGAGGGTGTCTAGAGATGCTGGAAATACCTCTGCTATGCGGGGCTTTGCCACTGGGGAATGTGCTGCTTGAGGGACATCTCTTGGATACGAGGCGAGAGGTCACCCAGAATTTGGATGGCTTCGGGAGTACTGTCAGCTCACCTAGACCAGTCGAAGTCATCCTTTGGTGGGGCCGGCGGGACCATGTCTCCTTTGTGAAAGATGATGAACTTGTCTCTTTTGGCATTTTTCTTAGACCGGTGTCGTAGTCTGTAAGTGATGATGAATGTAGTGAGTTGCTCGACCTTGTGCTCCTCTAGGGTACACATGAGCTGAATGCAGTTCGGCGACAAGCATATGCTCTTGTCCATCGCTCGACTAATAAGGTTAGCCTTGAAATTGACTTTACGCCTCTCAGGGCAGTCTGTGGTTCACTTGGTGCTAAGACGCAGCCGGCATAGCTTAGCCTTCTCCTCGTCAACAAAGAAGAGGTCATCCTCCTCCTCTTCTGAGAGCCAGCCGTTGCTCTTGCTCTTGATCACTGGGAAGGGACTGATTCCCGCTCAGGAGCAACGCCTTCTATCCGGCGCTGACTGCAAGTGGCACGACCCTCACCTGCCCACCAGAGAAAACCCCACCCTAATAGCCACCTGGAAACCCCGGTTCCAACCCTTTCTTCCACCCCCTGTACTGCTACCAGCAGATAATCCAGAGCACACAGGGGTCTGATACAAAATTTGCCACGACCTCCACGGTGCTCAGTTGTAGCTGATACTCCACATGCGTCTCTGGGACATCCCCACCAGCGCCCACACAGAGTTTTGTGGACAACAGATGAGCATACGATCACATTCCAGACTCTTCTTCCTACTGCTTACCTACACCAGCACAGACAGGCCAGCAGTCTACCCCCCTTGGAGGTCACGCCGGAGGTTCTGGCCGGCGCCGTCGGCTTTCGTCATCTTTCAGGAGGATCGTCCACCACTACAATGTGCCATCAGGGACGACTACGCCTTCCTCAGCCTCCGTGACATGCCATCCTTCCTGCTAGATCCAGGTAGTATCGATTCGTAGCACGTTAGAGTTGCTGCATGTCGTCCACCCGTGGCCCGTCACCCCACTTCTCACGACCCTAGATTCGTTGTGTAGCCTTTTACCTCCCTATGAGGAGTGGGCAATGTTGGATTGTACCTATTTAGCTATTGTACTGGGGTTCGCGTGATTTGGCTGGGCGTCTTCCCCACGCCCTGAGCATGGAGGTACGTGTACACGTCCTTGTTTGGTTTAGCTTGCTTGTCTCGTATACGCTCTTGAGCCGCTGCTTGTGTGTTTGTTAGGCTCCTACCCCATCTTATATTCATATCACTATTGCGGTGAGAGAGTGTGACCATCCTGTGACTTGCTCGAGTCACGAGTGTGAAGTTGCCTATCCTAGACTTCTACCGGTTCATCAACCGTGTAGATCGACACACTTCCCTCACTTGGGGACGATTGCGAGCTTGAGTTACTTATTTAGGCGTGATCCCTCTCTTGGGAGTCATAGGTGTTCGAGTCATGCTACTTTACATATTGTGTTATTGTGGCTTAGTTGTCTCTTTAGTCAGGTCTTCGCATAGAGTCCTAGTTCGCATAGCGTCCCGCATCAGGGAGAGGGAGTGAGGGAGATGGAGGGGGTCAGGCACCCCCCCTCTGTGTGTGCGTGCATGTGTTAGACAAAGAGGGAGAGGTAGAGGGAGGGAGGGAGACTGGGAGAGAGAAAGGGTGACAGAGGAGGTCAATCGAGCATCGTGTGCGTGTGTTAGAGAGAGAGGGTGACAGAGGAGGTCAATCGAGCATCGTGTGCGTGTGTTAGAGAGAGAGGGAGAGGGAGAAGAAAGGCAAGTACTCAAACCACAGGTACACAAACCACAAAAGCCAAACTCAGGTAACAAAATCTCATATCTATATATATATCTGTCATATGAGTACAAGTGTGTGGAGGGTGGAGGAGTACAAAACTCTCTCTAACTCTCGCCTCCACCCTCCTCTCTCTGTCTCTCTCTCTCTCCTCCCATGTCGCCCCGACGGCGAGCTCGGGGTGGGGGCATCGACCCCCGTGCTGCACTCGGAGCTGAGCTCCGAACCTCCTCCTCGGCCCGCTGGTGGGAAGAGGAGCCTGTCGCATATGTCGTACTGGCGAAGGCACTGGAGTGCCCCACTGCTCGGGCTCTCTCACGACCGCGCTACAGTCTCTCCTCTGTCGCCCGTAGCCGCTCCTGGACTACAGCTAGCTCCATCCGGACAGTCACGAGCTCAGCTCTCTCCCGGTCCCGCTCCATCCTCTCACGGTCCCGCTCCATCCTCTCCCGGTCACGCTCCTCGCGATCCCGGGCACGTTCTCTCCGCTCGATCTCGAGGTGGATGCGGAGGTCGTGGGCGTCCCGAGGTAGCTCCTCGCCCTGGCCCGCTGTAGCGGTGAGACGGGCCACCTCCTCCTCTAGCTCTATGACCCGCTGGTCACGGATGGCGAGCTCTGCTCCAGCCAAGGCAGCCTGAGTGCTCGCATCCCGTAGCTCGGCCTCTTGCATTCAATAAAGTCAACTATCAGTTTTGAGTTTTATTTCATCATAAACTTAATTGAAATTAATGCTGTTGACTTACCCGTGCCGCGTGGTCGCACTCGGTCTCCTGTTGGCCCAGCGCCCACTCCAGCTCGGCGATCCGCTCGTTGCGAGAGGTAATCTCTGAGTGCGCCACTGCTAATTGCCTCTTCGCCTCCGTCATCTCTGGTGCTTGCATCGCATTACATTATCATTAATCTTTGTAAAAATTACAGAATATCATGAACATTATTCAAAATAAAACTCACTAGCGCGCTGCGGTCACGATGCTGTCTCGCCATACAGGCGAGTGCATCATAGAGCTCCTCAGTCTGGACAAGGGCGTAAAAGAAAATCATAAGCTTTCATGAACAGATAAGGGCATAATTGAATATTTGAGTTTAAAGGCTTACCCATGCGGCAAGATCCCGCTCAGCCTCCTCTGCCCGAGCAACTGCGCCTACCAGCTGCTCCTCTAACTCCCCGGTCCTGGTGCTCGGTCCCCTCGAGCTCGAGGCACCACCGGTATCCCTCGCCACCGCTCCCTGCTGGGCACGCTGCATCCAAAGAAAGATCGTCAGTGGCTAATCATCAATAAAATTCTAGCTCGAGAGTCCATGTCACCGCTGTGAGCGTGAGAGTGACCCATCCCGTGGCTCGATCCGAGCATGGAAGTTGAGTCAGATTACCCAGTGACTCGGCCGGTTCCTCAACCATGCGCGATCCGCGCTTCCCTCGCTTGGGACGACGAGTGAGCTAGCATTTCTGAGAGCGACGTATAGCCCCCTAGGAGCTCTTAGTGTCGGGTCTAGTGTGACTCCTAGTCACGTGTTGCTGGTCATGCCCGTCTTAGAGTCTGAGGTTCAATGCACGTAGAGTCGGCTCCCGTGTCCGTCCTGCATCACCGCTTCCCCCCTGCATGGCCAACAGTTGCTAGTGCCAGCTCACCTAGGCGGTGAGGCCGCCCTGTCTGCCAGTGGCTCCTCCCTCTCCTCCAGCTGCACCTCGCCCTGCAACCAACGACAGTAGCAGCAACCGCAAGCAACGCCAACAACACCGGCCTTGTCATCCTGTGAGGCAGCCATTGGGGAGGCGACCACGAAGTAGCAGGTGCAGTAGCCGCAACTCAGAACAGTAGTGGCAACAACATGGCAGCAACGGTAGACAACAACAACCACGTGAAGAAGCAATGACAGTAGCGTATGGCGGCAGCAACATCGGCATTAGAAGCTACGATGGCAGCGGCATGGGCAGGTCGACAATGCATGACGACAGTGGTGGCAGTTGCAGGCAAAAAGAAAAAAAAATAACAAAAAGAAACAGAAGACAGAGGGATCTCTCCTCCCATTGGGTTTCTTACACCCTATAAAAGGAGGCCCTCTATGAAGAGAAAGCTTCTTCGGCCACCTAAAGAGAGAAAGCCCCCGAAGCCTCCGATGCCACCGATGCCGTGAGAGAAGAAGAAGAGAGAAAGGGAGAAAAGAGAGTGAGAGAGAGACCCTCGTGAGCTCGGGCATAGCAGGGAATCAGGAGTGAGGGAGAGAGGAGGATAGGCGTAATCGAGGGTGGGCCTTTACCCCCCTTTCTTCTTTGTATGCTCAATGAAACCCCCTTGCTGTAACTCCCTATGTTTTGGGTGAATGAAAGCCACAGACCTTAGTCTAGATTTCATCTCTCACCACATCTCTGCCTTCTTTTTTATGGCTCTGCATTTTTTTCTTTCTTTCTGTTGTTCCCAGCAGGCGGGACGCACTTATCCATGTTCCTTCTGTAGATAGGATGAACCACCTTTTTCTTTATTTTCAGCAAGCCACCCATTCGGTGATTTTTATCACGATGGCCACCGGCCCGGGGTCTATCTAAACCCATAGATATGTCTCCGAGGTCACCAACCATCGGAAGCCCAATAACTTAGAGATAAACACAGCCACATCTCTTTTCATACCTGGCCACCAGAACTGCCTTTTCAAATTCTGATACATCTTGGTAGTGCCGAGGTGAATAGTAAAACGAGATCCATGGGCTTCACTCAGAATCACATTTCTCAACTCATCAACAGCTGGAACATAAAGCCTGCCACAAAAGCTGACTACCAACTCATCATCAAACTCAATGTCATGCATCATTACAATGCGGGACAAATCAGAATCTGCCTACTGAGCTTCCTGAATCTGCTGATAAATAGCTGAAGTCATAACCAAACTGGCACACACAGCTATCATCGGATCGACAGGAATATCCATGCTGACCGCCTCACTAGGAAGCTGTTCCCATAATTTCCATTCATGAAGCAGCAGATGACTGACCTGCACTTTCCTACTCAGAGTATCAGCCACAACATTCATTTTACTTGGCTGATAGGAAAGAGTAAAGTCATAATGTTTCATATATTCCATCCAATGACGCTGCTTGAGATTCAGATCTTTTTGAGAAAACACATACTGCAAGCTTTGATGATCAGTAAAGATTTCAAATTTCTCACCATACAGATAGTGTCTCCAGATTTTCAGTGCAAAAATTACCGCTGCAAGCTCCAGATCATGCGTTGGATAGTTCTCTTCGTGCTGTTTTAATTGTCGGGATGCATAAGTGATAACTTTCCCACGTGGCATCAACATTGCATCCAGACCTACTCAAGAAGCATCCATGCAAATCACGAATCCACCCGAGCCAGAAGGTAACACCAGCACTAGAGAAGAAGTGAGAAGCCTTTTCAATTCAACAAAGCTATGCTCACATTGATCTGACCAAACAAAAGGTACATCTTTACATGTTAGTCTAGTCATAGGCACGGCAATCTATGTAAAGTCTTGGATGAATCTCTGGTAATAACCAGCAAGACCCATAAAACTCTTGATCTCTATCACAGTTCTCGGTCTCTACCATTGAAGAACAGCCTCAATCTTAACTGGATCCACTGCAACTCCGTCACCAGAAATCACATGGCCAAGAAAATGTACTTCCCGAAGCCGGAACTTACATTTATTGAACTTTGCATAGAGTTCATGATCTCGTAGAGTCTGCAATACAATCCTCAGATGCTGCACATGCTCTTCCTCAGAAGCAGAATAAACCAGAATATCATCGACAAAGATCACCACGAAGCGGTCCAAGTAAGGACGGAACACACACTGCATCAGGTCCATAAAGGCTGAAGGAGCATTGGTTAGCCCAAATGGCATAACCAAAAACTCAAAGTGACCGTAACACGTGATAAATGTAATCTTTTCCACATCAGATTCTCTAATCCTCAACTGATAATAACCTGAACGGAGATTAATTCAAGAAAAGATAGACGCAGACTGTAATTGATCAAACAAATCATCAATGCTGGGCAGAGGATACTTGTTCTTGATAGTCACCTGATTCAGTTGCCTGTAATATATACATAGCCTCAGGCTTCCATCTTTCTTTTTAATAAACAGAACTAGAGCACCCCACGGAGAAGAGCTAGGATAGATATAACCTTTTTCCAACAATTCTAACAGCTGTGCTCGCAGTTCTTTCAATTCAACTAGAGCCATATAGTATGGTGCCTTTGCCAAAGGTGCCATACTTGGAATCAGTTCGATCATCATTTCTATTTCTCACTGTGGAGGTAAGCCTGGCAACTCATCAGGGAACACATTAGGGAACTCACAAACCACAGGAATAGCATCGATATCCTATCGTAGTGCTTCAACAGCAACCACTGAAGCTAAGAATCCCTGACAACCTACATTAAGCAATCTACAGGCTCGAATAGCAGAAATAATCAAGCGAGAAGAATGAGATCGAATACCTTGAAAATAGAAGGCTGGTTTCCCATGTGGCTAAAAATAGACTTTCTTGGATCTGCAATCAACCACGGCTCCGTACTGCTCTAACCAATCCATGCCTAGAATAACATCATAATCGGCAAGCTACAATGCATACAACCTTGCTAGCAACGGCTGATCATTGATGACAATTGGAGACTCCTCCAAACACAAGGGAGTGAACATGAAATCTCCAGAAGGCATTTTAACAAGCAACTCACAAGTAATCTCAGAAGTCGGCTCCTCAATACAAGCAATGAAATCCTCAGAAATAAAAGAGTGAGAAGCACCTGAATCAAAAAGAACACGAGCTGTATGACCATAAAGCATGATCGTACCTTCCACGAGATGAGATGCCACCGATTCTGCTCGAGTAATATGAGAAACCTTCCCTTTCTGCTTTCAGCTGGCTGCTGTAGAAGACTGTTGGGAAGAAGCTGAAGCTTGTGGGAAAAACTGCTGAGGTTGAGGTGGTGGAGGAATATTGAACTGAGACTGCTGTGGCTGAGAAAACTGAGAGAACTGCACCGGCTTGGGCCTCAACGGATAATCTCGAACCACGTGTCCCAGCTGATCACAGCGAAAACAAACCACCGGCAACGAACAGGGCTTGCCTGGGTGGCTACCACCACACCTCGGACACAATCTCGGCTGACTAACAGTCGAACCTTGATGCTGTTAGAAGAAAGGAGCTATTTGCTGAATGGCTCCAGAAGATGCATGCTGAACAAACTTCTTCTTGGACTTCTTGAATCTCTTGAACTTGGTTTTAGAAAAAGAAGCACCACTAGGAGTTGACACGGTAGGTGAAACTCCTGGCACAGACTACTGAAAACTCGGTGAAAACTGCACGCTCGACTGTACAAGGCCAACTTGAATAGACCCTCGAGATCTAGCCATATCCAGCTCCAGCACCGCAGCTGCTTGGTACGCTGCATCCATCTCGGCTACCCGAGTTGCAATTAACGGCTGCCGCAACTCATCCTTCAATCCACGTAGAAACTGCTCAGTCTTCAAGGCTTCATCAACAAGAACATGGGGCGCATACTAACCCAATTCCATGGATTTGTTTCGATACTGTAGCACGGTCATGTCACCTTGATCTAATTTCATGAATTGATGCATCTTGTCCATCCTGAGGTAAGCAGGAGTGTACATGCACTCAAAGGACGTGACAAAATCTATCCAAGTGATCTGGCAAAGTGGATGAGAATGAAAAGCAATCTCCCACTCTGTGGTCCACCACGTGAGTGCTGCTCCCGGAAGTTGAAAAGTAGCAAGCATGACTTTTTCATCCTCCATGCACTCCATTAAACGAAATACACGCTCGGTTGCATCAAGCCACACTCTAACTGCAACAGGATCTACTTGACCTTCATAAGTCGGTGGGTGAAACAATAGAAACTCCTTTAGTGCTCTGCCACGGCCACCAGGCAATTCATCTTGAGGAGTAGGATTAGCTTGAGCATGGTCTGAAACAATCGTTGGAGGTGATGAGGTACCACTTCCCTCTCTAGGAACACAACCTCGACCTCGACCTCTTCTACGAGGTGGCATTTTAAGCTAGAACAAAACACGCAATGACAGAAAATCCATCAGTAATCACAGGAAACATCCTAAGCCAGCAGTAGATGACTCACATAGACTTGTTCTGGACTTGTGCCATTTCAATTTCTTATACAATCCTCAACACCGCTCTAATACCAGTTGTGACGACCCGGCGTGAGGCCCGACACTAAGAGATCCTAGGGCTATACGTCGCTAACAGAATGCAAGCTCACTCGTCGTCCCTTTAGTGAGGGAAACGCGGATCGTGCAAGGCTGAGGAACCGGCAGAGTTCAAGGGTAGTCTGACTCAACTTCCAGACTCGGGTCGAGTCACGGGACGGGTCACACTCTTACTCACAGCGGTGATATGAACACACGGGCTAGTATCCTGCACTCTCGCAGTGGCATATGACTATATACTAGACTAGCAAATGAATGCCAAGGAGTTTAGACCATTACCTCCACGCACCCGGCGTGGCGAAGACAACCCTGGCCGATTTACGGACCCCCAGTTACACAATTTTATAGCAGTACAAATGTTTGACCCACTCCACGCAGGGAGGTAAAAGGTCACAAGTGGGGCTCGGGAATCACGCGAATCAGGTTGATGGGCAGCATCTTGATGTCGCCTCCGTCGGTGCCAAAAGCTGCGATTGTGCTATCCGGATGGCACGATCTACCGGTCTATGGGGCCCACGGACCACTCTGTCCTCCGACTCTAGTGGGGTGGGGCCCGCTATGATGGGGACCCCTGGTGGTGCACCTCCCTAGAAGGCGGTCAGCCGGAAACGCTGATCGGAGGCCGATCGCCTCCGATTCCAAGTCTTGGAGGTTGCTGCCACGGACTTGAGCTTCTATTTTTTGGGCGTGTGCCTCGGCGAGAATCACCACTGTGACCGATCCCGAGGTCCGATCGATGATCCGGAGGTACCGTTGGAAAGCTCTCTCGAAGTCCTTCAATCTAGGGGAGAGATCAGCTGGATCTACAAGGATCTAGCCTTTATCTAATTTTGAACTTGCTGTTAGACTGTGCCCAAAACCTCAAATCTACAGGGTAGTTTCCTGAGAACTGCCTTTGACCGAGGGGTAGACCTCGGATCTGGGTGTTGGATCCTTCATGAAAGTTGTAGAGAGGAAAGCTAGGAAGACGGTAAATATTTTTGTGAAGGGAGTGGTGGAGGCTACGATTTTTTATGGATTTTACACGGACTGGGAGTCGGATCTAGAAAGGGGTGGACAGCACTGTAGATGAATCTGAAAAGGATTTTTATAAAATGGGTAGAGGGCTGATCAAAAATCAAGAAAAATCATGGATGGAGAGTTTGAAGGGTCGAATCCCCAGTCAAATTGGGGGCTCCTGGAAAAATCAAAACCAGGGTCGAAGGTGGAGATCTTAAGCTTGTTGTCACAGTGGACAGAGAGCTGACAGATCTTAAGGGGAATGGAAAGGGAAAATGGAAAAATAGCAAACGATGGTTTCGAGACTTCCCTATCTTGGGAATCAGAGGGCCACCTATCCCTCAGCTTCTGGGATTGCTGGTTGGCGATGAGATGATCGCCGCTCTGACTGGGGCTTTATGGTGAAGCCTATGGTTGGCTGTTAGCGGCCCACCATTGCTGTGGTGGTCAATTTTTCTTAGGGAATGCTAGCATCATTTGTTGACCACCTGTAGGGGTGCATAGGCTAGGCTGAGCATTGACCATCCTATGGGGCAAACTTGTCACACCTTTGAGGTGCTGTGGCTGGAGTTGTGTCGTGGACTTGTCTCGATGAGGCATACTTAGTCCATCGACGGTGAAGACCTGGCACGCCTACATGTGTCAGCCTGGTGTTGGTGGAGATCAACCTTGGTGAGGCACGTTGACTGGGTGTTACTGAGGGTCGGCCTTAGCAAGGGCCGTTGACCTATCGTTGTTGGAGGTCGGCCTTGACAAGGCGTTTTGACCGATTGTTGCTGAGGGCCTATCTCAGGGAAGCATGTCGGCCTGGGATTGTTGTAGATCTGCATCGGCGAGGTGTCTTGATCTGAGATTACTTGGAGACCTACCTCGGCGAGGCACCTTGATCTGAGATTGCTAGAGACCTGCCTCGGCAAGGCGTCTCGGTCTACGGTTGCTGGAGGCCTGCCTCGGCGAGGCATCTTGGTTTGGAGTTGCTGGAGATCCACCTCGGTAAGGCGTCTTAATCTGGAGTTGCTGGAGACCTGCCTCGGCGAGGCATCTGGATCTGGAGTTGCTGGAGACCTGCCTCGGTGAGGCATCTTGATCTTGAGTTGCTGGAGACCTCCCTCGGTGAGGCATCTTGATCTGGAGTTACTGGAGACCAGCCTCGGCGAGGCATCTTGATCTGAAGTTGTTGGAGACCTGCCTCAGCGAGGCATCTTGGTCTGAGATTGCTGGGGGTCTGCCTCGGTGAGGCATCTTGGTCTGAGATTGCTGGGGACCCACCTCGGCAAGGCATCTTGGTCTGAAGTTGTTGGATTTGCCCCCAGAGAGGCGCGTTGGCTTGAAATCATATGCGGCCGGCCCTTATGGCGTATGGCCGAATGTTGATGCTACCGGCTGACCGTCATAGTGGAATGACAGAAGTCGAGGCGTGTACCCCCTGAAAAGTACAATGACCACAAATGATGTTAGACATATAATCATCAAATTGTGGCGGATGGAACCTGTAACGACCCAGAGCTCTAGATACCGATAACCTGATGTAGGATCGAATTACTGCTACCAGGAACTGGGGAAGTCACCCAAGAGGCTGATGAGGCCCCTGAAGGGTTGGGGGAGTTTGTCACTTTATAATCAGATGTAGATTTAGCCAACATTGTATTAGTCAAGCATTCAAATTAGAGGTGTATAAAATGATGTATATGCATTGACCTGTGTAAAACACAGGTAGATTTTATGTGCATGAAGATGATGAATGAAGACAGGAACTAATGAAGATGTATTGACCTTAATGATGCATAGACAAACTTGACATGAAAGGTGCACAGACTTTATAGAGTTATATGTGAACATGCACAGACCTTATAGAGCATGACTTCTACATGTGCGTAGACCTTGAATTTCAAATGTGCATAGACCCAAAACATGCATAGACCTATATGCACAGACTTAAAACATGCTCAAACCTATATGGGCACAGACTTAAAACATGATCAGACCTATATGTGCACAGACTTAAAACATGCATTGACCTCAGCTACAGTTGCAAGGTCACTAACGTCAACCTGTGCAAAAGATGCACCGACCATATATATGACCAATCCAAAATGTGCATCAACCTTATATATGACCAATACAAATGTGCATCGACCTTATATATGACCAATACAAATTTTCATTGACCTTATTTATGACCAATGCAAATGTGCATCGACCTTATATGTGACCAATGCAAATGTGCATTGAACTTATTTGCATTCTACAAAATGTGCACCGACCTTGTATGCATTCTACAAAATGTGCACCGACCTTGTATGTAGACTATGAAAATGTGCACCGACCTGTGTGAAGGTGTGAACAGGGATATGCATCGACCTTATGAACAAACAGACAGTATATGCATCGACCTCTGTACACTGGCTACAGTACATGCATCGACCTTTGTACATTGGCTACAGTACATGCATCGACCTTCGTACACTGGCTACAGTACATGCATCGACCTTCTTTGCCCACGCGAAAATGTGCATCGACCTTACATGCATCGACCTTCTTTGCCCACGCGAAAAGTCGGCCTCTCCCGGCTTGAGCTATACACAGCTGAAGAGCTTGATAGAGCATCTTTCACGTTCACTGCTGGCTTTTGGGTGCCCGATGGAGGATTGGACTCCGCGGGTTACCATGTTGTTGAAGCATGCGCATCGACGAGAATATCTTAGCCGGGAGGTGTCCGGTCAGCTGGCAGCTGTGAAGCTGGAGAAAGCTGATTGTCGGGCCACCGCTGCTTCACTAAGGGAGGCCGAGGGCCATTCGAGAAACGTCACCGGCACCGCTTCTGAGCGTCGGTCCTTCCTAGCCGGGCGGATGGAGGAGCTGCGGGCTGAACTTGCCAGGGTCGAAGCTGACTTGCAAGAGACAGAGCGCCTGGAAGTTGAGGCCTCAACCCACGGCTCTCCCGTATGGTCCTCGTCCCTATACGGTGTCCAACGCACCTGAAAGGGCCATTCATTTGTCAGCATATAGCATTCATAGCATTAGCAGCATATAAAAAGCATATAGAAGCATGTAGAAGAGCATGTAGGAAGTCGGGCTATTTACCGATGCATGCGGGAATGAGTCCAAATTCTCTTGGATCGCCCGAGTCGATCGCTGAATTGACCCCGCACTCCAGGCAACGTTCCATCGCCTCGCGATGGGAAACCACCCCGGGTACAGCTCAACGCCTCGGCCAATCCCCGACAAGTACAAAAAAGCCCAAAACTGCATTTTTAATAAATGTCAGCATTCTCAGGTAATTAGAAGGCATATTAGAAGCATATAACGGCACTTAAGTATTTACCTGTAAGAAGGGCGAGAAGTCGCCGAGCATGGTCACCCGGTCGGTGGTGCTGAGCGAATGGAATAGGAAAGCCAGCACTACTGCTCCCCATGCGTACTTTCACACTCGACTCAGGTCAGACAGTAGAGGAAGAAGCTGGTAGCTGATCACATCGGCTCGCATCGCGAACAAAAGCTTCCCGAACAGCAGCATCAAGAAGCGTCTTAGGACTATATCTCTCTCTGGTCCCGGCTCCACTGCCACACTCGGATAAGCCTGCTCGACCACTCGGCCAATATGCTGCTCCGGTAACTCTCCGACTGCTGCTGCTGCTCTCCTGAGTCCCAGGCTTTCTTGGAGCACCAATCGTGATAGTTGGGACGATGGGTGCCCCGGCCTCATCAAGTCCAAGCCGAGCAGCTCCTGAGCGAGCTCCCGGTAGTCGACGTATGCCCACCCGATCACAGCTTTGCCGTGCACCCGCAAGCCGCTGATTCGGGCCATGTCTTCTAGGGTCGGTATCATGTGCCCTCACGGGAATATGAAGGCTCGACTGACCGAGTCCCATCTCTTGTGTAGAGCCAACATGAGTGTTGTATCCACTCGGGCCACCTCGATACTCAGGACTTCCCCAAAGCCCATGGCCGCCAAGCGTCTGTTATGGTCTCACTATAATGCTCTTATTCATAGCCGTTATTCTTGCCAGAGTCCTAAGCCCGAACATCTCACCTGTCATTCTTATCTTCTGTGGATAAGGTCACATGACGGACCAACAGAGGTGCGTTATGTTAACATGGCAGTCTATCGCGGATGCGTTATGTCACACGGAGGAGTTTTAGCAGAACTGTTCTTCTCTGCTGCTCCGTGGATGGATTGTAGAGGTTGTTATCTTGATTTCTCCCCCAAATCTGATCCTTAGGACCTAAGCGACGGGCCTTAATGGGGGATTTGACTTCCCCGTCCTTGGTGGCAGGGGATAGGCAGCGTGGCTCTCCCCCTGGGCGACACCTCAGCCAGCTCACTGCGCGCCGCGAACAGTAGGGGATGGGCATCACGTCGTCCATCTGCCGGATGCACCGGGTAAGGGAATTCAGGGCGTGTCGCTGAGGAGCCAGCATGCTGTGTCGCTGGAAGAGTGGAGGATTGTGCCGCTGAAGGGGCGTTGTGAGCATGCCGTCGAAGGCACCAGGAGAGTAAGCCGTTGAAGACACCAGCAAGGTGTGCCAGCGAAGAAGGGGCCACGCTGGGCGTGCCGCTAAACTAGGGCTACACAGGGGTTGTGCCGGTGAAGACACCCAAATCGGGTGTACTAGCGAAGAAGGCAGGCAGCGTGCCAGCGAAGCCAACCCGCAGAGGGGGGTGCACCGACGAAGGGCCCGGGGGGCGGCCAGGGGTGTGCCGGGGAAGGCTTGCAGGCGCACCGCTGAAGGCGCCTGGGGCGTATCGGGGAAGGTGCGCTGGAGGCACCGTTACAGTGGCGATGGGGCATACCGGGGAAGGCCCACTGGGCGCGTCCCTGAAGAGCCCAGGGGGGTGTACCGCTGAAGGGGCATGCGGGGTGTGCTACTGAGCGCCAGAGCGTGCCGGCGAAGGGGCGCTAAGAACATCATTGATGGGACATTGAGCGTACCGTTGGAGGTAGACTTGAGCCTGTTTTGAGCCCGATTAATGGTCCGCTTGGTTCTCTTCGGGGTCCACGAGTTGTGAGCTCCCTAGGGGTTGGTTTCTCCTTGCTGTTGTAACTCTAGAGATGGCTTTATAGCAGTGTGTTGTTTGTTTGGAGGGTCCAGATGGGACGTGTTCTCCGCAATCTTTTCAGTGGAAGTTGTTGTTGATGCAAGACTGGTCAGGACATATGGACGTGAAATTTTACACGTCCATAGATGCCCCCCACTCACGTGTGACGCGGGCGAAGGATGAGTCGGGCGGTGCCCGTGGGTGTACCAGTTCTTTAGGGCTACATCTGAGACCTTGACGTCTAGGAGAGATGACGATCTCAGCCTATGCCCTCTTGTTCGTCCCTACGTATACATGTAGGGACGCCCGTCGGCACACGAGGACGTACAGACGGAGCATTTTCATATATACGTACTCGTTACTATAAATTATTATTATGGATGTATGCTATCATCTTTATTGCATTTTTTCTCTCTTTTTTTTTGTTTTTTTTTCTTCTTTTTTTTGTTGTTCTTGTGTGCTCTGTCGGTGTGTGTTCTTGTTCTTTTCTTTGTGGTCATGTGATGAATGCAGGATGCACGGGACCTAGTGGCGATGGATGCACAGGTCCACTTACGCAGCTTGGAGGCCCAGTTAGCGGCCACACGAGCTGATTTGGAGACCCTGGTGAGTGGTTACATTAAATGCATGTGAATTCCTGATTTATTGATGATTAGCTACTGACGATCTTTCTTCTTGATGCAGCGTGCCCAGCAGGGAGCAGTGGCGAGGGGGACCGATGGTGCCTCGAGCTCGAGGGGACCGAGCACCGGGACCGGGGTATTAGTGGAGCAGCTCGCAGGTGCAGTTGCTCGAGCAGAGGAGGCGGAGCGAGAGCTCGCCACACGGGTAAACCTCTAAACTTGAATTCAATATGCAACTTACATGTTCATGAAAAACTTATTTCTTTCTTTTCTTCTTATCAGGCAGAGGAGCTACAGGCGTCACTTGCCTGTGTTGCGAGGGAGCACCATGACCGCCAGGCACTAGTGAGTTTGGTTTTAAGCGAATTATATTCATGATATTCTTCATTTCTCAAAGATTAATGATGATGTGATGTGATGCAAGCAGCGGAGTTGACTGAGGCAAGGAGGCAGCTATCGGTAGCGCGCTCCGAGGTTGCCTCCCGCGACGGGCGGGTCACCGAGCTAGAGCAGGCACGGGGCTCGCAGGAGACAGAGTGCGACCATGCAGCACGGGTGAGTCAACAGCATTAATTTCAGTTATGTAAATTTGGAATGAAACTCAAAACTGATAGTTGACTTAATTAAATGCAGGTGGCGGAGCTACAGGATGCGAGCACTCGGGCCGCCTTGGTTGGTGCAGAGCTCGCCATCCGTGACCAGCAGGTCGCGGAGTTGGAGGAGGAGGTGGCGCGCCTTACGGTGGTGGCGGGATAGTGGGAGGAGCTACCTCGGGACGTTCAGGACCTCCGCATTCACCTCGAGATAGAGCGGAGAGAGCGCGCCAGGGAGCACGAGGAGCTAGACCGGGAGAGAGTAGAGCTTGCCACAGTTAGGGCACAGCTCACCGTAGTCTAGGAGAGGCTACGGGTGACAGAGGAGCGACTACAGTGCGGGCGAGAGCGAGCCCGAGCGGCGGGGCACTCCAGCGCCTTCGCCAGCATGACGTACATGACGGGCTCTTCTTCCCACCAGCGTGCAGAGGAGGAGGTACGGAGCTCAGCTCCGAGTGCAGCACGGGGGTCCATGCCCCCACCACGAGCTCGCCGTCGAGGCGGTAGGGGAGGAGAGAGAGAGAGACAGAGAGAGGAGGGTGGAGGCGAGAGCTAGAGAGAGACTTTGTACTCCTCCACCCTCACATCTTCAAAATGACTCAAATAAAATACAAAGCTACATGACATGACTCATAGCAATGGAAGATCATGATGGCACTTGATGACTATCCATCCGGGCTTCAAAACGTGGAGGGGTAAGTGATGTCCCCATCACCTTTCCACCCCACTTCCACTCCCATAAACCCCATTCCCCCCCATTACCTTCAATCTACTATCCACTAGTTCGCAGCCCAGAAGACCTGAAGATTGCAGAGGGAGCAGCATCGTCATCCGGGCAATTCAGGAAGTGCAACAGCTATCGATAGAAGCATCTCCAAGTATTCTTCGCATCGGCAGTCATCTCGTACTCTTCTGATTTCGTGGCTGTCCGGGGGAAGCGATCTACCCCGACTGCGTAGAAGAGATCCGGCCAGCAATCTAAGGCCATTTGCAGAAGCTGCCACGGCCAGCCGCCTGAAGATCTGAAGTCGAGGCTTGGCCGACGCCTTCTACATCGAGTCTTCTTCCTCCTCCAAGAAACGGAGATCCGTTCGGCCACCGGAGTGATTTCTTCTCTTATTTCTCCTCTGAGTGCGCAGTTCTGTCCACCTTGGGATAGAATTGACACACTGTCAGTGTTTGAGTTGCTGCGGCCTGCTCCGACATCGGCTGGCACCCTCGTGGGTCTTGATTCGAAGAGAGCTCGATGACGGTTCCAACGCCACTGACCGTACCCAAATTGGAGTTCGGGACTGTTCGTGGTGATGACATCTTCCAGAAGTTGCAGTGCTGTGACAGTTCGTGGCAGAGAACCGAGTCCCTGCTTCCTGCTCCACCACGCCCGGCGACGGCTTCCCCGGCCCCCGCCAAAATTCCTGCAACTTTCTGGACCAATCCACGAAATTTTGACACTGGTCTTGGGGGCATCGGAGTTTAGGAGCATCCGAAAGAATTACTACATTGACAGTTGGTACCCTATTCCAGAGGAGGGACAGATTCGACCCCATCATCGCGTGAAGCCCTATTCTTCGTCTTTCCCCTTCCTGCTTGGCCGGCTGAAGGCCCCTCCCTGCGCGGAGGTAGTTTTGGTTGTAATTCCCTTAACTCCCATCCCAAGATCCCCCTCCTGCGTGAGGCGTAGTGTTATAGTTTGCTTGAACAGGTCAAAGCATCCTCGCCGCGGCGTGGGTAAGCCCTACGCTTCCCCGCGCGCCCACGTCTCTGAGCGGGACCAGTTTCTTCAAATCGATCAAGTAAGTGCTCATTTCCCTGCTCTATTATAGAACTTTTCATTCCATATTAGCTCATAGCTCCGCTGGACGGTGAGAAAGAGAGCCCGAACTCGCAAGTCCCGGACTACTAAAAAGTAGTAAAAAAAGAGACAGGGAGCAGGAGTAGGGAACAGTCTAGGAAGAGGGGGAGGAACTGTACCAGACAAATGGCTTCCGAACTAACTCCGGCACCCCATACTACTCCAAGCAGCAACAGGAAGGCGAATCTAAGCCGACGAAGTCAGGAGTTGTCAATCTGTCGACACTGCAAGGGACCAGCAAAATAGACAAAGAAACGTAGGAAAAACCTAGACAGACGTAGACCCAGATGACATGACTAGGACGTCGTGCACACTTTCCCACATATGCCTAGAATGCCATGCATACGACAGGACACTGACCTCGAGTGCAGCCACGAGAGGGCTATCCCAAAAGGTCACGACGCACAAGAACCGCGAAGAGAACCACGAAGAGAACTGCGAAGAGAACCGCGAAGAGTCATGTGCCACATGATTGGTGTACCTCTCACTAGAAGAATAGCCAGCTGCGTCCACTAACGTCTTATGCTGGGCTTACTAGTGTCTTGTCCGCGTACCCTATCGCATGGACTAGGTCGAGACCAAGACACTGTCAGAACCAGAACCAAAGTACCGTCGCGAGTGACTAGACAGGGGAACACCTGTCGACGTCAATCCAAAGCCCTTGACCACGTGTGCACACACTGGCTTTTGCCTAAGCCAGGTCTCTAGCTAGTATTCCCCCTCCGCTGGACGCTATGGTTGGACCAGGGGCCCACGGAACTAGCTTAAGAACCATATATCGGGAAAGTGCCCCGCTACAAGAGCCGTCACACCGTAACGTGATGTAAGGCTACAACTAGCGAAGGATCACGAAACACTGACTCCAAAGTATGTGTGTTGAAGTACAGATAGGCTAATCATGCACTGTCACCCGTACTACAAACCACCAATGACAGCATAGGAAACTGTCGACAGACTCGGGACAAAACTAGACCTAAACTACAACGATCCCTGAGTCTCACGACTCTGAGTCAAGATCGTCGTACACAGCGGAACAAGCCGCCAATCGGTCTAAACCTAAGCCAGAGAAAATGACGCTGTTGGAGGAAATGAGATGCAAAGACTTGAGGGAACATCGAGGATCCTCAACACATCTGGACACATAGAATGAGATAAGATGATACCCCACTATAGCCAGAACCATGTCTCAAACTCGACAGAACCGTCGAGACACACAAGGTTACCTGTCAACCACTGGGTGAACCCGGGTTGACCGGAACCAGACAATGACGACCCAATAGTAGGAAGGAGAATCCTACCACAAGCAAGAAGACTCCTGGCTGCCTTATAACATAGTCTTAGCCCTCATAGGATGTCATGCAGCCAAGGTCTGTGCACATCATGCCAGCATAGACCAAGGTCGATGCACCTCATGCCAGCACAAGCCCAAGGTCGATGCACATCATGCCAGCCCAAGACAAAGGTCGACGCACATTATGTCAGCACAAGACCAAGGTCGATGCACCTCCTGCCAGAGTATAGGCCAAGGTCGGTGCACCTCTTGCCAGCACGTAGCCAAAGTCCGTGCACCTTCTGCCAGCACGTAGCCAAGGTCTATGCACATCATGCCAACATAAGCCAAGGTCGGTGCACCTCCTGCCAGCGTGCAGCCAAGGTCTGTGCACATCATGCCAGCATAGACCAAGGTCGATGCACCTCAAGCTAGCACAAGACCAAGGTCGATGCATATCATACCAGCCCAAGACAAAGGTCGATGCACATTATGTTAGCACAAGACCAATGTCTGTGCACATCATGCCAGCATAGACCAAGGTCGATGCACCTCACGATGCACCGCATGCCAGCACAAGTCTAAGGTCGATGCAGATCATGCCAAGGTCGATGCACCGCATGCCAGCACAAGTCTAAGGTCGATGCAGATCATGCCAAGGTCGATGCACATTATGCTAGCACAAAACCAAGGTTGATGCACATCCTGCCAGCCCAAGAAAAAGGTTGATGGACATTATGTCAGCACAAGACCATGGCCGATGCACCTCCTGCCAGCATGCAGCCAAGGTCTATGCACATTATGCCAACCCAAGTGAAGCTCAATGCACATCATGCCAGCCTAAGACCAAGGTCTATGCACAACATGCCAGCCCAAGTGAAGGTCGATGTACATCATGCTAGCCAAGACAAAGGTCAATGCACATTATGTCAGCACAAGACCAAGGTCGATGCACCTCCTGCCAGCATGCAGTCAAGGTTTGTGCACATCATGCCAGCCCAAGTGAAGGTCGATGCACATCATGCCATGTCAAGACAAGGGTCAATGCACATTATGCTAACACAAGACCAAGGTCGATGCACATCATGTCAGTCCAAGACACAGGTCGATGCACATTATGTCAGCAAAAGACCAAGGTCGATGCACATCATGCCAGTCCAAGACAAAGGTCGATGCACATTATGCCAACACGAAACCAAGGTGTAGCTACCTTTGTGCTCAGACCCTTCAAGGTCTACCTGTCTTCAACCTCGACTGCTTTGAGGTCTACCTATCTCCAGCATTGATTTCGCTAGGGTCAACCTATCCTCAAGACAGGTCAACCCTTCTCCAATCCTTTTGGCTTATTCTTCCATGTACACTTTACACTCGGAATATAATAATATGATAAAAATTTTTCATTGATGATATATTGATTTATTCAAAGACCAAGGAAGAGCATAAGGAGCATTTGAGGATTGCATTACAGATATTGAGGACGAATCAGCTTTATGCAAAGCTCAGTAAATGTGAATTCTGACTAGAAGAAGTATCTTTCTTGGGTCATGTGATTTCAAAGGACGGACTATCCGTAGATCCATCAAAGGTTGAAGCTGTAAGAAATTGGGAAAGACCAACCAACACGAGCGAGATCCGCAGTTTCTTGGGTCTTGCAGGCTATTACAGGCGATTCATTAAAGACTTTTCCAAGATCGCCGTACCACTTACTAGACTAACTCGCAAGGAGATCCGTTATGAATGGAGCGAGGATTGTGAACGAAGCTTCCAAGCTCTCAAGGATCACTTGACGACTGCCCCAGTCTTAGCTCTACCAGTTGAAGGAGAAAAGTTCGAGGTATATATCGATGCATCTGGCATTGGCCTCGGATGTGTCTTAATGCAACAAGGAAGAGTTATGGTTTACTCTTCTCGCCAATTGAAGAAGAATGAAGAGAACTACCCAGTTCACGACCTAGAGTTGGCTGCGGTAGTATTTGCATTGAAAATCTGGAGACATTACCTATACGAAGTGCAGTTTATTATATACTCCGATCACAAGAGTCTCAAGTATCTCTTCTCTCAGAAGGAATTGAATATGAGGTTGGCTAGAATATCTCAAGGACTTCGACTTCACAATACAATATCATCCTAGAAAGGATAATCTTGTAACTGATGCCCTCAGTTCGAAGCCAAGAGCGATATTGGCCAATTGTATGATTCAGAAATGGAAGTTACTAGAACAATTCACGAGACTTAATATAAGCATGGACAAGAAAAATAGATATGTTACATTATCCCATATGAGCATACACCCAGATCTACTCTATGAAATACAAGGACTTCAAGATAATGACCCGATATAAGTAGAAATCAAGGATAAAATAGAAGAGCAACCTGATTTCAAACTAGCATCGGATGGAAGATTGTTATTCAGAGATAAAACTTGTACACCAGATTGTCCAGAGCTAAAGAAGAAGATATTAGATGAAGCCCACAGATCAAGACACACTATTCATCCAAGATCTACTAAAATGTACCAAGATTTGAAAAGGAACTTCTGGTGGCCCAACATGAAACGAGAAGTAGTGGACTTCGTGTCTCGCTGTCTCACGTGCCAACAAGTCAAGGCAGAACACCAAAAGCCTGTCGGTAAGCTACATCCTCTTGATATTCCCAAGTGGAAGTGGGAGGATATCGGTATGGACTTCATTATGGGTCTGTCTACCAAGTGATCGCCGAGCCAAAGGGATGCTGGTGTGGCCCGTGTGCTCCGTCGAGTGATGCGCCGCGTGTCCTCACCAGCGCCGCATATCCACCTTGGGGAAGTCCATGACTGTTGGGTCCATCCGAGTCCATCTGAATGGGCAAAGGTCCGAGGTGATTCTGGACCGCGTAATACCATCTGTTCCAGTCCACAATTCTTTCTAAGGACTGGAGAATCTGAAGGAGAAGGCACTTGCCATCCCAGCTGCGGCACAGAGGAATGTACCAGCTCACAGGCCGGCCAAACTGAACAAGGAAGCCCAACCCACTGTACTGGCCCACGCAGGGCCAAGCTACATTCGCTCGAGGAGTGCCCGAGGAGATGAAAGGGGCGAGATGGTGACCCCGACCTACCAACCGGCAGTTGCTGCACTACGTTGCCCGAAAATGCCCGTCGCAAAGGCCGCAGGCGTCATCACCATGCTGCCCACCCGGTATTCGCGGTTTGCACTCATCCTGCTATCGTCGTCGACACGCAACTACTGGCTGCTCTCCCCGATCAGGAATGGGAAGGGATCAGCCATGAGAAACTACCTCCGGGGCCCGGGCAGCACTCCTATGGGTCGTCAGAGACTACTGGGGGTAGTGGCCTCCGCCTTTCGAGAAGAAGAAGAAATCTAATCTTTGCCTAGCACAGAATCAAGGAACCGGTCGAAGGAAGGACGCCGGTGCCCTGTGCGGGAGGAAGCACCGCCCCGATAGTCAGTTTTCGACAGACTGGTGTTCCCGAATAAGCCGTCGAGAAGGATGGCGAAGAGAAACAAGAACTGGCGAATTTTCACCTACAACATGGCAGGAGTTCTTGGCCGGTATGGAGCTCTACCAACCGACCCTAAAGAGGTGGCCAGACTCGCCGCCAGAGCCGGGCCTCTCACTAGAAGAGGAAGAGCAGCAGGTGAAGTGGCACAAACAAGCGCCGAGGAGACCGCCCAGGAAGAACCTTCCACGGCTCTGACGGCCAATGTGATCACCACTAGAGGCACGAGTGGCAGACTCTCTACATCATCCGAGCACGCCCCGGCCGAAGAGACAAGGGGCATGTCCAGTCTCCCCGCCAATGACCCTGCTACGCTGCACATGATACAACAATTCCAGCGGGAGATCAAATCACTAAAGAGACAACTGAACGAGAGGAATACACAGCCCTCAACGTCCGGGCAGACCAAGGTTCTACTGGAGGCGTCCGGGGGCAATGGGCAATCTTCTGAAGTGACTTTGTAGGCTACGACATTCCCATCAACCACCAGCTTCCCTGGGGTCATGCCCCTGCAATAAGCATGGTACTCGGTGCTGGCCCCGCCGTAGATCTCACCTTCCCAGGGGTCTCCCATGGCCCCTCAGGCGACTGTGCTGACCACCCCGACTACACAACCCACCCATTTCTATCCAAGCCTGGTCGACCCAGCAGTAGTCAGTCGGTTGATGCTGGAACAAATGATAGACATGAAGCTAGCAGAAAGGGGTGACGGGGATCAAACGCCATTTGACATCTACCAAGTGTCCTATCCGGCTCATTATGCCGCGAAGAAACTACCGGTTGGCATCACCAAGCCGCCGAAGTTTGAGAAGTTTAATGGGCAAGGGTCCCCCAGAGAGTACATTGCCTACTATGTAAATGTTATGGAGGACTTGGCTACTGATGAAGCCTACCTCCTGAAGTTCTTCGGCTCGACGCTCACTAGGCTTGCCTTTGAGTGGTATTCGAGCCTATCACTCGGGTCCATTGCCGATTGGCCCGACATGTAAAAGAAGTTCAAAGAGAGATTCTACATCACTGAACAGGAGGTCACCATGGCGGAGCTCTACGCCACGAGGTAGAGAAACGATGAGTCGGCACTCGACTTCATTAAAAGATGTAGGAACCTCAGCATGAGGTGCAGATGCCCCCCGCATCAGGAGGACGCAGTGCAAATTTGCAAGTAAAATTTGAAGAAGGAAATCCTCGAAAGGATGATTGGCGCGGAGGTTAAGACTTTCGACCATCTGAACAACATGGTAGCGGAGATCGAGGCATTCCTTGCCCAGTACTCTTCCACCCCGACTGCATCGAGCCAAAGGGCGAGGCAAGTCGAAAAGAAGTCCATCCCACCAGAAGTCCACACATTGGACTTTCAAGCTTTTGAGAAACAAAAGGAAAAGGCCAAAGGTGCCGCAAACCCTCTGCCGCCACGATCCACGGAATGGCGGGAAGGCCCCTCGCTCAAGGAGAAAATGACAAACAAGTTATATTCCTTTTCTCGAGACAAGTCCTGGCTCCTGTTCGAATGGGCAACCAGTTACAACAAAATCACGTTGCCGGAACCAAAGAGGCCCGGTGACCTAAAGAAGTAGGATGACCCTCACTTCTGCCATTACCATCAGATGCTGGGACATACCATCGAAGACTGTTACATCTTCAAGGACGTCATTGAGTCCTTAATAAAGAAGGGAGAACTAGATATGGGAGAGCACAAGGTGGATCCTCTGCAGCCGCATGAAATGCCCAACATGACTTTCGGCGTCAACATGATATCTCTATATCAAGAATTGCCTGAAGAATGGGCGGAGGCTAGCACCCGCGCCACTTATGAAGCTTTTGTGGTAGCACTGGCCCAGGGTCAAGTGGGTTGGTAGTCTGCGCCGAATAAGAATAGCAGAAGACAGGCTCCTCAGCCCGCCCCAATAGTCCATGTGAAGGATGTCACCCCCTGGCCAGCACCACCACCGGTGAACCCCGTATGGCTTGATACGGCCCCTCGGCTGGTCATGAGGCGGCCTACCTTCAACAAGAAAGAACATATCCCAGTGCGGATTCACAAAGAAGTCAGTCCGGCAGTCGAGAGACTCCAGGCCATCATTGTTGGGCTTGAAGATTATGAATAGCCCGAAATTCGGACTATTGAGCTGAAAGAATATATGTCCCTTGGGAGGAGCTCGAGTCCCTCAAGCTAATCCCCGAAGCAGAAGCCCAAGAAGAACAAGAGCCTCCCTTGTGGGGCAAACTCCCCCAAGAGCAGCCACCAGCTGCTGTAGAAAAGAAGAAGAAAAAGAGAAGACCCAAAAGTAAGAAGAAAGAAGAGGTCGTCGTCACCTGCAACACCCTCTCGGCGATGTTCGAAACTACCCTCTCTCTGGAGGAAGAAGAAGAAGTGGCATCCTGTGACCCACCAGAAGTGAATCAGGCCGAAGCATCCACCTCCTAGCATGCCACCCGGTCGGGGAAGAAATGGGGATGCCCTCTTCAGAATAACTGCAATATCATGCTAAGGGGTGAGCAGCCATATGAAGTCCCCGAATCCAAGGTTCGAGGTACGGAGATCCCCCCACTCTCGGGTCTTTATCCCGAGAAGCCAAAGAGTCAGGGCGTCCCCTCATTCGCTGAGTTCCTTCGGGTCCGCACAAAAAAGTAAGTGCACCCGCGAGGACCCTGGCCAACCAAGGGAGCCAGCAGCCTCCCGACTTCGCCTGCAAGCAATCCTCTGACTCTACTGGCGGTGGTCCCGTCTGAACCGGCAGAAGAATTTGGCGGCATCCCTAACCTCGCCGAATTCATGAAGGAAAAAGAGGAGGCCCCACAGGCTCAGGTAGCCTGTAGGCCCTAACGATAACCCGGCTCGTAGTAAGCAAAGGCAGCCTGCTGGAGCACCACCTGGTAACTCTCCGAGCATTTGTATTGCTCGAGCGCTTCCGACCCAGTCAGCTCTGCCTTCACCTCGAGCTCGGCCACCGTCTGTTCCGCCTCGGACTGCCTCCGCTCAGCTTCGGATCGCGCGACTTCGACCTCCGCCCGCTGCCGCTCGGCCTCTCGGACTCGACCCTCGAGCTCTTCACGCTTGGCCTTCCACTGCTTGTCACGCTCGGCCTGAACTTTGCGCTCTGCGTCCAGAAGCCTATCTTTCAGCCTCACCATATAGCGGGCATGAGTCAGCTACTCGGTCGCCTCCCGAGCCTCTTTCCGGCTCAACTCTACTTGTGCCTTGAGCGAAGCCGCCTCCCGCCGGAGGTCCTCAAGGTCGAGAGTCAAGCGTTCGATCTTCCGTCATACATGCCACGGGCCCAAGCTAGAGATTCCCTCTATGACTCTAACCGAGCGTACAAATCGGCCATCTCAGCCCCCAGGTAGGCCACGATCAAGCCACCCTCCATGACTCGTTCGAGAACCATGGAAGGGGAGCTACGTCCGAGGTCTCCTCGAATCGCCTCCGACATCGCAGAACGACTTCTACGATATAGGGAGGCCCGGACGGTGAAGGCTCCCACTGCGGGAGGGAAGGTCCTCTCTGGGACAGCCAGGATTGGGGCATCCTCCCCGAGTACCCCACTTCTGGGGCCCCACCGATTGGCTTGGAGCAGACCGCCTCGCCTTGCACATCCACGACCTTGGTCGACTGGGACGGGGTCGCCTCACCTCATGACCCCTCGGCCTCGACCGGCTCAGATCGAGCTCTGCCATCCTGCGCCCCATCGGCCTCTGTAGGCGCCCCAGCGTCGGCCACCCCTACTTGGAATGTATCCACCTCGGCTGTGACTCCTCCTGCCGTGACGACCCCCTCTGATTCGACAGTCGAGAGAGCCAACTGCGCACCCTCTTCGACAGGGCCAGCGACCGCCACTTTTCTCGCCCTCTTCCTCTCAGCAGTCTCAGCCTTCATCGAAGACCGCAACATCTTTTCCACGGGATCTTTGCGCTTGGTCCCGCGACGCTCGGAAGATCCATCCCGAGCAAGCTGCTTGCCCTTGTCCCGGGCATGGGAAGAACTCCCGGATGCTTGAGGTCTGACGGGAGCAGGTGTCTCCTCCTCGTCGAGGATCACCACCTCAGCTGGTGACGTCTCTTCATCAGCCACTCGCCTCGAGTCTGAGCAGACAAAAACATACTATCAGAAAAGAAGCTGGCTATGTAAAGAGTCGTGAGGCCAGTTCACCGTTATGCTCGGCCAAAACGTAGCCATTCTAAACTGAGCCTCGAGAAAATGACAGCACACATTTTTTTTTAAAAAAAATGTTCTTTTAATCTCAAGAAAAGTTTGGCATAGACTCGTACAACCTCAACACCCGTCTTGCGTTGTTGCCACCGCGTTCCCCACCCCCTCTCGACCCTCGCCGCCGCGGCCGCCGATGGCTCCCCGACCGGAAGACACGTCGAGGAAGTAGAGCAGGAACACCATGGCAACGCAGGAGAGGAACACGAGGACGGGGCGGAGGATCCACAGGAAGAGCGGGAAGCAGAAGTAGAAGGCCCGCAGCCCCAGAGACCAGAACCAGGCACCCCTGCTGATCGCCTGGGCGACGGACCCCGCCGTCCTCCGTCGCCCCGCCGGCGGGGACGTGGATGAGGATGGTGGCGTGGCTGTAGGGGCGGACGGACTGCACCTGCAAGAGGAAGGCCAGCAGGAAGCCGGCGAGGGCGGCGAAGAACCGGACATGGAGCACCGGCTCGCTCCTGTCCCCGTAGACCACTTCGGCGCGGCCGTCCCCGAGGGGGCGCCGCCGCCCCCACCACTCATCAGGACGGCGACCAACAGGGAGGAGAGCATGATGGCGGTGGAGGCCATCACGGTCGACGCCATGATGTTGTTCCGCAGGCTCTGCACCGCCAGTACCCCCGTCTTCTCGGGGTCCTGCAATGCACAGCAAGAAATGGGGGTTAAATGTGCACGGAGCCAGCGGTGGTGAAAGAGAAGTGAAAAAAGCTGCGAGCTTGGGAGGGCCCATGCAGAGATCTCCATCGTGGCGTGCACCCAGATGCGGCGGTTGATGGCATTGATGCCCGGGACGGTGCCGGTGGGGTGCCTGAGGAGCCAGAGGTGGTAGGCCGCGAGGATGAGCAGGCCCAGCGGCACCAGGGTGACGTCCAGTGACTGCCACGTTCATGGTGGTGGTGGTGGTGGTGGTCGGGGTTGGCCTGTGAGGAGGAAGGACGGTATTGCAGTGAAAGAGAGGGGGGAGGGGGAGATTTAAGGAGGAGAGGGAGAGAGCAATGGGAGATTTGATTTCGGCTTCTTCTGTGCGGATGAGAAGTGAAGCAGGATATACGTGGACGACGGCGAGTGTCGTCCAGCAACAGAGGAGAAGCGTTGGTTCTGTTGACGATGGGATGGCGATGGCGCGTGCCCTCTTGATCTGGTGGGAGGTAAAGCGGACACCGGCCGACCTGACCGATATTATAAAATCTCTCTCTCTCTCTCTCTCTCTCTCTCTCTCTCTAACCATCTCCTTTGTCTCATATTTAACTCTTTTTGAGAGAATAAATATTTTAAGCTTTTATGGTCTGAGTAGACTGTGAATTTCTCCCCACAAAGGTAATGCTGCCAAATCTTCAAGGCGAAAATAACCACTGCTAGCTCTAAATCATGCATGTGATAATTCTCCTTGTGACGTTTCAATTGTCTTAAGGAATAACATATCACTTTTCCATTCTGCATGAAAACGCACCCAAGGCCAATGCCAGATGCATCTGTATATACTTCAAAGCCACCACCTTCTACTGGTAGTGATAAAATTGGAGCTGTAGTAAGGTGATCCTTAAGGATTTGAAATTTGTATCACACTCCTCTGACCAGACAAAAGGATTCTCTTTTCTCATAAGTCTAGTTAGAGGAACAGCAATCTTTGAAAAGTCCTTAATAAACCTCCTGTAGTAACTAACTAGTCCTAGAAAACTTCTAACTTCTGATACGGTCGTAGGCCGACTCCAATTTTTAACTGCTTCAACCTTAGAAGGATCCACAGAGATACCTTCTTTAGAGACAATATGACCTAGGAACGACACTTCCTTAAGCCAGAAGTCACATTTATTGAGCTTCGCATAAAGTTTGTATTCTCTAAGTGTTTGCAAGGCTATCTTTAGGTGTTCTTCATGTTCTTCCTTAGTCTTGGAAAATACTAGAATGTCATCGATGAAAACGACGATGAACTGGTCCAGATATGGCTGGAAAATACTATTCATAAGTTGCATAAATGCAGCTGAGGCATTTGTTAACCCAAATGGCATTACCACGAATTTATAGTGGCCATAACGACTTCGAAAAGCTGATTTATAGATGTCTTCATCTTTTATCCTGAGCTGGTGATAGCCTGACCTGAGGTCTACTTTGGAAAAATACTCTGCTCCAGATAGCTGATCAAAGAGTTCATCAATACGCGGAAACAGGTATTTGTTTTTAATTGTAAGTTGATTTAGCCGCCGATAATCAATACATAGCCTGAGAGAGCCATCCTTCTTCTTAACAAATAAAACCGGCGCACCCCAAGGGGATGTGCTTGGTCTGATAAAGCCCTTGTCTAACAGTTCCTGCAACTGCTTCTTTAATTCCTTAAGCTCTGTGGGGGACATCCTGTAAGGGGCTATAGAAACAGGTGCAACTCCTGGGATGAGTTCAATAGTGAAGTTTACTTCCCTCTCGGGCGGTAAACTAGGTAACTCAGATGGGAATACGTCTGGGAACTCATTTACAATGGGGATGTCTGCTAGGATGATCTCCTTGGAATCCGTAACTATGACAGAAGCAAGAAAGTCAATATTTCGAGAACATAACCCTTTGACTCTGTTTTGGCCATTTCTAATTCTGAAATATTTAAGGGCTGTGGATCCACGACTATCAATGTCAGGTAGGACGGAAGTCCATTCTGTAAACCATGGTAAAAATTCTGGGTGTGACATTGCACCAAAATTCTGTATATCTGTTACATTCTGTTATATCTGTTCTGCTGTAATTTCTATGAGTTCTAAAAATTCTGTTATTCTAATATTTTGCCATTCTGTTGATCTGATAATTTAGATATCTTGCTAGATTGATTATTTCTGCTTATATTTATTGGAATTCGGATATACTCTGGCCAACTCTGTAAAGTTATGTTCATCTGTAACTTCTGCCCTTGTTTATTTCTGATATCCATCCTTGGTTCTGCAAGGAAAATTATTTCCTTTCTCTTGAGCTTATACTTGCCTTCGACTTTGAAATTCATCTTTTCTGATAGATTGATCATCATGATTTTAAGTCATATAGTTTCATGCATTACATCATCACAAACATGATAAATTGGCTAATCACTTATACTCTACTTGGAATAGAGATGTAATTCCTACTGAGCTTTTTACTCACCAGTCTATTTTAATATTTTTTAGGTATTGACATCGAAGATAACCATACAGATGGGGAAGGGCAAGAGTGATGAGTGCTCTAGAGAATTGAGTCATGGAAGCGGCCGAGCTCTGCTTCCTCTGCTTCCTCTTCCTCTTCCTCCCGCTGCGGTTGAAGGAGTTACCGTGCATCTCCTTCCATCTCCTCCTGCTGGTGTGCCGTTCGACGTGCTGCCTGCATCCTCTACTTCCTACTACCATTGTCGTACCCATCTTCTTCCCTACGTCTTCTTCCTCCTACTGAAGCCACCGTCCCTGTCATCTTCTCTCGGTTTGTTGTGGACGTGAGGAACGGCAAAAGGCTTCGTCCCCTTCTTCCTCTTCTTCTTCCTCCTATTGCTGTGGACGTGAGGAAGTGGCAGAAGCTTCACCTTTTTCCTCTCCCACCCGTGATCTGCACTACAATAAGAAGAAGCAAAGCCTTCTTCTTCCCTCCATACTCTGTTCAAAACAGAGTACCAGTCTCATGAAGTTCTTCAACTGTTCATCACCCAATCAACTCTAAAGGAAGGTTTTCTCTACCCCAAGACCCAATCTTGATTAAAATAAGTTATAACAAGTTAATGCATGCATGTTTACATATTGATCATCTCTGAAAAATGTTATTTTCAATTCTTGTTTAAAATAAGATTAGCGTCCATACCATTGGTCACTATTTGAAATAGCACCCTACCCGGCGGACATATCCTCTGCCATGTATTGAGGGTTCCGCCCTAATAAATCATGCATGGTAGATTATAACATCTTGCATGATCATTTGCACCCTTTGCATTCTATTCCGGCCTCGACAGCCCATCATCTTGACAATTAATCAAAAGTTTTCCCTCCTCGCGGGAGATGTAATTAACGCCATAGCCTTTATGGTATGGCAGACTCCTGGTCCCGACCATATCTCACTCTCACCCGACACGGGTCAGATTGAGCATATAATGAACTCGTCACTCACGTGACTGGCACGCCTGTGCAGTTATTCAGTCAGTTAATTACTAGTTAATTAATTGGTTGATCGACGCGTAAATAACCAAATCAAAGTAATAAATTAAATTTTAATTTAATTAAAATCAACAGGAAATCCTCGTCGAAATAGTTCTGGCACGCCCGGTGGGACCAGTGTCACCTTTCATCTCTTTGTCGAGATACTTGGGCTGCGAGGCCCTCCCAAAGGTTGCTGATCATCAGTTTATTTATCTTTGCAGATGAACGATGACGACCTTTGGATTGACTGACGTCGGATTCGGCCCATCATTTGTTACTGATCATGCTGAGCACGGGTACCTAGCAGTGCCCACAGTGTTCGGTGACTTCCCTGCTGTTGTTGGCTTCCCTAACTTCTTGGGGTTGGCCTTCGTGGATATGCTAGAAGTGGAACCCTCGAAGCCCACCGACGGAGCCGCGAAGGAGATGGGGCCTTTGAAGGCTCGATGCTGCCACGACTCGCTCAAGAGTCCAACCTTGGTCGTCAGCTGCCTAGTGCACCATGCCGTCCCCGGGGCTCACCCCGATGCTGTCAACAAGAACACTGGAGGTCGCCAGTGCAAAGAACTTTGAACGTGTACCGCTGTGATTACCGGATCCCTGTCTCACTCTGGTAAATCCATGATGGTTGGCGACGTCCGTGTCTTCCTTGATGGACGTGATGCCTGAATAGTCCCTGTCACGCCCCGAGTGCGGAAGATTACTCGGAAGTGGCATGACGATGTCTATAACGATCATGTCAATCAGTGCGTAGTGCATTCAACACATACAAACAGAGTGCGCAAAATAGAATTAACCCAAATCTTTATTCATAACTATATTTCTCTCAAATAGTATGAAGACTAAATGAGAAGAAAAGTACAATCTTGACTCAAGAAAATAAAAATTACATAATCGACTAAGGATAAACGAAACTATAAGACTCCTGGACAGATGGATGGCTCTAAATATCACTCTTGCTCTTCCCCATCCATGCTATGTTCTTCATCATCGGACTTACCTGAAAAGGAGGGGAATAGCCTTCACCCCTTCACAAATCCCATCACCCCCAATACACCTATCACCCTCCTGCACACCCAGTTCGCAGGCTGCAACAGAAGCCCATTTTGCAGAGGCTGCCCCGTGGTCGTCCTACCTCCACTGGAGGCCTACCATACACCGCCGAAAAGGTCTTCAAGCCAGGTTCGACGCCGAGGTGATCTCGCCTTCATCCAAGTTCGTAGCTGTCCGGGAGGTCCGTTCTCGCCGGAATGCGCAACTAGCATCCGTGGGGAGACCTGAGCCCTGGTGCAGAAGCTGCCACAGCTGCATCCCTGCTTCCCTTGGCATGCTGCTTGTCCGGAGCATTCTCCTACCAGTCCTCCTTTCAACCCAGTTGACGGAGCATCATTCGGAGTCCGGGGGTGTCCGTACCGAATTTTCTCTCCCGGTGCGCAGGTCAGTCCAACCAGAACCAACTCCGACACCTGGCTACTGTTCATCCCCTATCTCTATGCTCCGACCTCTCCTGGACACCATCCTGGTTGGAGATTGAAGAAGACTGGCAGACGGACGCGATAGCTTTGGTCCCATCTCGTTCTGACTCCGGGAGTGTTTGTGGCGGTGTCATCTTCCCGCTACTGCGCCCAGAACTCTGTACCAGCCAGAGTAGATCAGCACCAGTGCAGAAGCTGCTATGGCCACATCCCTGCTCCCCTTGGGGCGCCGCTTGGCCGGGGCATTCTTCGACCAGTCCTCCTTCCAACCCAGTCGACGGAACTGTATTCGGAGGTCGGGACTGCTCGTTCTGAATTTTCTCGTCAGGGTGTGTAGGTCAGTCCACAGAAATCCAGCCCTGATACCCTGCTACTGTGTACCTCCTATCTCTCTGCCCCGACCACTTCTGGGGGTCTTCCTAGTCGGAGATCGAAGGAGACTCATAGACGGACGTGCTGGATTTGGTCCCACACTATTCTGACTCCGGGAGCACTCGTACCAGTGTCATCGTCCTGCTGTTGCATCCTGAGGACAGAACTAGTCAGGGCAGAGCCGACCTGCCACAGAGACAGCTGCGACCAGAGGTGACTCCAGACCGTCCCCCAAAAATTCTGAGGACTTCCTGATCCAGCTAGCGACGTCTTGGCGCTGGTTTCACTGTAATCCGAGTTCACCTCAGATCGTGGCGCCGCCAATAGCAATCGGTGGTCAGCCTATTCCTGAAGCGGGCAGATTCAGCCGAGTCACTTCATAGGCAACTTCGTGGCTTTCTTCCCCCACCCCGCCTGGCCGGCTTAACGCCCCTCCCTGCGTGGAGGTAGTATTTTATTGTAATCATAAATTCCCATCCATATCTAGAAAACATGAATATGTTGAACTGTGAGAGTTATCATGACATAATGATTCCTTTGAAAGTAACAAAGGAACTGTGTTTGCTTGTCACGTTGCTTTAATGATTGCATCAAAGAAATCCTGTCTGGTTATTATTCTATTTTATGATGATAATCAAAGGAATCATTATGTCATGATAACTCTCACAGTTCAACATATTCATGTTTTCTAGATATGGCCATCTTTTATGAAGTGATTGTGAGAATATTTTGTTGGGAGTGAATGAAGGCGTTAACGCTGGTAGGAAGCAGCGTGGACACAGCTGTGATAATTTCAGGTACAGTTTCTGGAGAATCGCATCAAGGCGTCGACGCTCCATAACGATAGCGTGGACGCAGCTGCTGAAGCTTTTCAGATTGAAACCACAAGCGTCAACGCTGCTGAGCGACAGCGTCGACGCAGCAGCAGTTGAAGCTGCCAGGGTCAAAAGCCAAGGCGTCAACGCTGCAAGCCCCAGCGTGGACGCAGCCCCGTCCAGTTTAAGGCGTCAACGCTGGAAGTCTCAGCGTGGACGCAGCTGTTGAGGATGTAGAGACAGCTTCTGATGCCGTACAGCGTCAACGCAGATGAAGCCTGCGTAGACGCAGCAGAAGAGCAAAGGCCTTCAGCAATCCAAGAAGCTGATGCACTCTACTGGGTCAACGCTGCGGAACAGCTGCGTGGACGCAGCAGCAGACGTTGATCAAGATAGGCCAAGGTCTTCACGGGACACTACTGCGTCAACGCTGTGAAGCAACTGAGTTGACGCAGCAGTAGAAGTTGATCAAGACAGCCCAAGGTCTTAACGAGACTCTACTGCGTCAACGCTGCGGAGCAAATGCGTCGACGCAGCCGTTGAACTTGATCAAGATAGACCAAGGCATCGACGCTGCTTGATTGGCAGCGTGGACGCAGCTGAAGCCAGCAGTTCAAACTTCATCTGACTCAAGCCCAAGCGTCAACGCACCAAGGATCCAGCGTCGACGCATCAAGGCCATTTCCCTGTTCAAGCCTGTTGGTGAAGAGCTATACTGCGTTAACCCTCTGGTGTGCTGAGTTGACGCTGGTTCTTATCAGGAAGTTTCTGTCCTTTCGCGGATAATAAGGAGGGCACGTGATCCTAGGCTGAACAACAAACAAGATCGTGACACATGGAGGTATCTTCTGAAGGATTAGGCGTGGAAATCACGCGCCTAAGGAAACTCGTGGGTTCCATCTCTACGAAGGAATATTCTGTCACGCCCAATGCGTGAGGGTGTTCGTGAAATTGAAGAGAGAGAGTGAGGCTATGGGGGATGTAAATGACGTCATGGCCTTTATGGCATGGCGGGATTGGGTCCCGACCCGAACCACACAATCGTCTGACGGAGTCAGATCGAGCGCACCATGGGCTTCCACGGAGCCCGAATAAATCGTCACCTCCGTGACTGGCACGCCCACGCACTTAATAAACCGATGAACGACGGACCTTAACCTAGTCCGACCCGAAGTGCGTCCCCAACGTATAAAGACGTATTCAAGATGCTGAGTCTTCAAACGAGTCTCCGAGCCATAAGCTCGGTGCAGTTGGGGCGGTGCGACGTCGGCTCCGAGTACTGGGCCCGGTAGTGCGCCCGGTGTCCCCACCATGAGGGAGAGCTGAATATTACCGTTAGACACCGGAGGCTCATGCCAAGTGTGCTCGACGAAGAATCTGACCTCACTGTCCACGAGGTCGACAATATTCAAGCAGGGGACACTCCTGAAGAAGAAGGTTGGCGCGAGCCGATCATAAAGATAAAGAATGACTGGCTCCCTCCTGATCGGGCCCAGAGGATACAACTGCTACGCAGAGCAACATCCTACCAGCTATTTGACGGCTTACTTTTCAGGCTCGTCCACGAAAAAGACCGGTCGGTCCTCCTACGGTGTCTTTCATCCAAGGAGGCGAAGACAGTCATGCACGAGGTCCACTCCGGACTATGTGGGGCTCATCAAGCAGGAGCCAAGATGAAAAATAACATCAAGCTCAAAGGGTTCTACTGGCCCACCATGTACGGGGATTGCAACCAATACGCCCGTACATGTCACCAATGCCAAGCATTTGGTCCAGTACCTCGGAGGCTGCCAAACCCGCTCCACCCGACTGCTCCTACTTGGCCGTTTGCGGAATGGGGCATGGATATTGTGGGATCATTCCCACTATCGTCCCAGGGGCACAAGCTCATACTTGCTACCTCCGATTACTTCTCCAGATGAGCGGAAGCCATTCCACTACGAGAAGTCACAGGGGAGATAGTTGCTCGTTTTATGCGGCACTATATCATATATAGATCCGACACCCCCAGTCGGATTATATCCGATAATGGCACGCCGTTTAAGAACAAGATTATTTATGCACTGGCGGCCAAGTTCCATATTGACTGGAGAGCGTCGTCGATCTACAATCCCCAAGCTAACGGGTTGTCTGAGGCCTTCAACAAGACCCTATGCAAGCTGCTATCCAAGATAGTAGGTGGTCGCAACAAGCTGGTCAAGCAACAGGCGTTCAAGAAAGACGGCCTCATCGCTGAATCGAAAAGAACATGCACTATGCGATCATAAATCGAAACCGTACCCCTTAGGTCTAGAGTTCGATTAGGATTAGAGTATCCTTGGAACTAATCCTATCAATATTTAATCCTTCCACGTAAAAATCCTTTCCCAGATTAACACTAACTCATTTAGCTTCCCTGTACGAAACAACCACGGCAACGAGTTTCTGTTTTATGGTTCTTAATAAAATAACGCCTTGTTTGAGGGCGTTGTTTAATTGACGCCTTTGTTAAGGGCGTTTCTTAATAAATTGATGCCTGTATATTGTGTCTTCATTTTACTAAATGGCACCTTGATTCATGGCGTTAATTACCTCTCTATTCCAGGTAGGATTCTTACCATCCTTCGAGATGAATTGACACCTTATAAAGGGTCGTTATTTACTTAAGTGACGACTACTTAAAAAGTCATTAATTAATAAAATGGCGACTTGAATTAAGTCACTATTTAATTTAAATTTTTATATCTTTAAAAAAAATCAGGGTTGCTACACGCTGCGCGGCAAGAATCCGCAGGGGAGTGGCGTGAGATCCTCCTTGCCGGAGAGGTCGTGGGGAAAGCCAGGGCATGCCGTGGAAGGCATGCAAGGGTGTGCCACTGAAGAAGATGCACGGGCGTACCGTTGAAGCCTCGCTGGGTGTACCGCTAAAGGGGCACGAGGGCGTACCGCTGGAGGCCTTGCAGGGCATACTGCTGAAGGGCCGTAAGGGCATGCCATTGAAGCCTCGCTAGGTGTACCACTGAAGGGGCTCGAGGGCGTGCCACTGGAGGCATTGTAGGGCGTACCACTAAAGGGGCATAAGGGCATGTCGCTGGAGGCCTTGCAGGGCATACCGTTGAAGGGTCATAAGGGCATGTCGTGGAAGTGGATTTGGGCCTATTTGATGCCCAATTGACGATCCACTAAGTTCTCTTAGGGACCCACAAGTTGTGAGCCCCCAGGGGTTGGTTCCTCTTCGCTACCGTGACTCCGGGAGCGGCTTCACAGTAGTGTACTGTTCATTCAGAGGGTTCGGACGGGACGTGTTCTCCGCAGTCTCTTCAGTTGAAGTTGTCTATTGGCGCTGGATTGTTTGGGACATGCGGACGTGTAATTTTACACGTCCACAAATGCCCCCCACCCACGGGTGGTGCGGGTGAAGGATGAGCCAGGCGATGCCCGTGGGTGCACTGGTTCTTTAGGGTTAGACTTGAAGTTTCGACGTCTGGAGAAGACGATGGTCCTGGCCTAACGTATGCCATCATTACATGAAAGAATATATATATATATGTATGTATGTACTATTAGGTATGTTTCTTCTTTTACCCCTTTTTCTTTCTCTTTTCTTCTTCTTTCTTATTCTTCTTTCTTCTTCCTCCTTCTTCCTTCCCCACCGTGAGCACCGCCCCCCTCTCTCTCTCGTTCGATCGCACGGCAAGCTCCCACTGGCTGCAGATGGCACAGGGTGATGGCATGGCAATGACGGCGACGGTGAGGCGGTCGTGGCGGTGTAAAGATCGTGGGATTTCGTGAAGGAACGAGGGTTTCTAAAAGCATTCTTCACGATTTCGGCATCAATTCGACGAAGCATTCGCTCCATTGAGGTAGGGTGACGTTCCCTAGCTCCCCGCGTTCCATTTCCGTAGTTTCTAGGCCGTCGTGAGGCCAAGAGTGGTGTTTTTGAGCAGGTTAGGGCAAAACCATGCTTTGGGGAGTGATCGCCCGATCTAGCGATTCACCACGTTTTTGGCCGATTCAAGGCCGTAGAATCATGCCTAGGGCTATTGGGGAGCTTCCCCCTTGATTTTCCCCTCTCTCGTGGAGGTATGGGGGGGTGGTCGATATTTTTGGGTTCCATTCACCGTTTCACCGCCGGGATGATATAGCGGTCATCGCAGAGGCCGTTATGAGCATAACGCGCCCAGGTATGGGTGTTATACTTTGCATGATTTGAGTCGGATCTTCGTGGGTTTAATGGTCCCACGACTGATCGCAATGTCAGACATGACGTGCCGGTGCTGGTGCGTTATGGTTTTTCGACCGTTGGTTTTTAACCGTTGGGGGTCCTGGTCACATAACGCGCCTAGGGAGGCCCGTTATGTACTATAGCGCCCTAGGGAAGGTGCGTTATGCTTAGCACCCTTGCCTTCCACTTAACGCACCAGAGCTGGTCCGTTAAGGTCTATAACGTCCCTAGAGGAGTACATTATAGTCTATTTTACTCTGTGACATAACGCACCATGTCTGGTCTGTTATGTACATAACGCCCCTAGAGGAGTGCGTTATGTTCCCTTCCGTGACTTGGGGCTTGACGCACCTGTGTTGGTCTGTTAAGCACTATAACGCCCCTGGGCAGGCGCGTTATAGTCTAGTTTCTGCCGGGAGTGACGGACGGCTAGGTTGAACCGTCTATTCTCCCATGCGTGGCTGCGACTTAGCCGTGCATCTTTGAGTGGCCAATGATGGACCGTTCATCGTCTGAGGCCTAACCGGTAGTTTCTTTCTTGATCCACGTGCTGACCCGTGGTCTGACTAATGCTAGGCATCATGTGGGGACCAGGTGTGGGGCGCCGTGGGGGTCCCGGGATGTGGCGTCTTCGGCTTACGTCACCATGAGTCGGTGTTGTACGAGGAGCGATCCTTGTACTCGTCTACCTCCGGAATTAGGCGAGACAAAATCGGTGGATTCACTACATCCAATAAGCTCTCAGCTCCACGCTGCCAGCTCTTTCCCCCCCTTTTTTTTTGTTTTGGTTTTGGTTGCTCCTTTGCTTTGACCTCGCAGACACGCATTCCTTGCTTCGGCCCCGCTGTGTCATGCAATCTTTTCTTTGCAGCAAGACGGCGACCGCCGTCTCAACCCAAAGATCCTCGTCCTCTTTTCTCAATTTTCTCACTCATCATCGTAAGTGAGACTTTAACTATTCTCTCTCTCTCTCTCTCTCCAACAACACCTAAGCAAATGACTGTTCATATATATATATATATGTGTGTACATATATAAATGTGGAGTCACATGAGTACGGAAACAAGTGTAGCGCACACATCCCTCTCTCTCTCTCTCTATACTTTTTTTATATATATCTTTCCTCTGAAACCTCCACCCCACGCCAGCCCAAGCCCCTGCGCAGCAGAGCTCAGACAGAAAAGACGCGAGATTTTGTTAGTGGCCAGAAAACTGAAGAGTTTAGGAGAAGCTTTTTTTTATTGTGCACTGGACAGAAGAGCGCCACACACAAACACACGGGGTTAGTGCCATCCGGGACTGAGGTGGGAGGAAGCAGAGAGACGCACGACACAACCCAACCCATCGCCCTCACCAGATCCTCTCCACCCATCCATCGTCGTCGCCCATGTCGCCGGGAACGACAGGGCACACCACTACGCGATGCACCTCACAGAGGATGTGATGTGACGGAGACAACAGCAGATCCACTTCTGCACCTCCACCCCACGCCAAGGCCAGCTCCAAGCGGACGGACGGACGGACGGGCGGACGGACGGGTTCTTCTCCACCACGCCCCCGCAATCCCAGCTGAGCATCACTGCGTGCCGGGAGCAATGCCGCCCTCCCGCTGCCGCCTCCTCCCCTGCCACCTCCTCCTCTTCCTCCTCCTCTCCGCCCTCGTCCGCCCACCCGTGGCCTCACTGGCCGACGACAGCGACGACACCACCAACGAGCTGGTGGTAGCGGGAGGTGGTAACGGAGGCCTGGTCGTGGTGGGAGGAGGTGAAGGCTCGTCCAAGGCCGTCACCATCGACCCGGGGCGCTTCCGCTTCCCCAACCCTCGGCTCCGCCAGGCCTACGTCGCCCTCCAGGCCTGGAAAGCCGCCATCTTTTCCGACCCCTCCAACTTCACCGGCAACTGGGTCGGCCCCGACGTCTGCTCCTACTCCGGCGTCTTCTGCGCGCCGCTCCCCTCGGACCCCTCCACCGTGACCGTCGCCGGCGTCGACCTCAACCACGCCGACATCGCGGGTTACCTCCCCGACGAGATCGGCCTGCTCTCCGACCTCGCCCTCCTCCACCTCAACTCCAACCGGTTCTGCGGGCTGGTGCCGACGACCATCCGCCGGATGCGCCTCCTCCACGAGCTCGACCTCTCCAACAACCGCTTCGTCGGGGCCTTCCCGGAGGTCGTCCTCCAGCTGCCGGCGCTCAGGTACCTCGACCTCCGCTTTAACGACTTCGAGGGGCCCATCCCCCCGGCGCTCTTCGACCGCCCACTCGACGCCATCTTCCTCAACGACAACCGCCTCCGCGGCGGCGGCGGCATTCCGCCCAACCTCGGCAACTCCCCCGTCTCCGTCCTCGTCCTCGCCAACAACAACCTCGGCGGCTGCATTCCCCCCAGTATCGGCCGGATGGCGCCCACCCTGGAGCAGATCATTCTACTCAACGACAACCTCACCGGCTGTGTCCCCGCCGAGGTCGGCCTCCTCACCCGGCTCACCGTCCTCGACCTCAGCGGCAACAGCCTCGTTGGCCCGATCCCGACCGCCGTCGGCGGCATGGCCGCCCTCGAGCAGCTGGACGTGGCGCGCAACCGCCTCACGGGCGCCGTCCCCGACGCGGCCTGCCGCCTACCAAGGCTGCAGAACTTCACCTTCTCCTACAACTACATCACCTCGGAGGCGCCGGCGTGCCGCGCGGCGCCGGGGAGGGCGCCGCTGGTGGATGACCGGCGGAACTGCATCCCCGGGGCGCGGGATCAGCGGTCGCCACGGGAATGTGCCTCGCCAGCCGCGCGGCCAGTGGACTGCACCAAGTTGCAGTGTCGCGCTGGAGGAGGGGGAGGCCAGACGCCGCCGTCCTCGTCATCGCCCCCCCCGTCTCCCAGAGGCCCCAGCAGGAGGACCTCGCCATCACCGCCTTCCCCCACAGTCAACACACCCAGGCAGTGGTTCAGGCCGCACCCTCCGCCGCCGCCCCAGTCCAAGTCCTCCCCCTACGCCAAGTCCCACCCTCCTCCGCCTCATTCTTCTCCTCCTCCGTCCCCGGTTCACCCGCCGTCGCCAACACTGCCCAGGCCGCCTGTGACATCGTACTCGCCTCCGCCACCCGTGCCATACCACGGACAACCACCTTCAGCGCCCACTCCATCAGCCGGGAAGGCGCCACCGCCACCGGGTTCAACCTACGAGCATCCCTCTCCGCCTACTCCGTCCGGGGGAACGCCACCGTCGCCGCCACCCACGCCATACCACCAGCATCCTGCTCTGCCGCCACCAACGCCTCCGCACGGACACCATGGTTCACCTCCCGTTCCATCACTTCCATCGCCACCACACGGTACTCCTCAGCCTCCGACTCATTACTATCCACCGCCGGAGCAGCCTCCGACAAATTACTATCCACCGCCCGTGACCGCCTCGCCTCCCCCCACGCATGAGGTTTGGGTACCACCACCGTCGTATTCCCCGGAGACTCCGCCGCCAATCTATCACCATGAAATCCCTCCACCGCCGCCGCCCTCGTCGAGTTACTCGCCTGGTAAGCAGCACCCGCCGCCGGTGTATCCCCCCCAGTCATCACCGCCACACACCCATCCGCTCGCGCCACCGCCAGCTGTCATCGAGGTGACGCCGCCTCCGCCCCCATCACCCCACTATGAGCACCACCAACCCCCTCCCGGGCACCACGTGCCTTCTCCTCCGGAGCACGAGAAGGGCCACGGCCGTCATGCCCCCCCGCCGCACAGCGAGAAGCCGCCGTGCGCACCGACGCCAGCCCCGCCACCACACCACCCCTACTACCCCCCCCCGCCAGAGCACAAACTGATCCCGTCCCCACCCCCGCCGGCGGAGGTGACCCGGCCGCTGCCCCCCATCGTGGGCGTGCCCTACGCCTCTCCCCCGCCACCGGTGATACCCTACTACTGAAGCCACCCAGGCGAGAGGGAACCACTGCAGCAGGGTAGATGGCGGTAGGAGAAACAGGGGAAGCGTAAAAAAGGTGTGCATAGATTTATGCTGGGAGCCTGGGTTTCGTTCTTCATGATATATATGTTGCTGTCATGGCGCCTTCTCTGCGTCTTTTACGCCGGCGCGGGGTCTGTCGCCATTACCAGTGAGTCATTGTTTGTTGAGAGCTCAGAGTCCACGAAGACGACGACGGCGGCGGCGTCTGGTGGGGGAGGCGGGAGGGAGAGGAAGGCCGTTCCACCATTAACGGTCGCTTTCAAGAGGAGGGGGAAGAAGAAGAAGTTGAAAGTGGAGGTTCTAATGTTTATGTGTTGGTTTCTGTCGTTCTGCTTCTATTTTCAGTGGGGTTGCCATCATCTTTGCAGGGGTTATCTTTGGAGAGGTTGCCATCATCAAAAAGGGGGAGATTGTTGTCCCTCTAGTTTTGATGATGACGATTTGACAGTCTTGATGATGACAACTTGTTAGATTTGATCACAACAATTAAATTGCTGTGTATTAATCAATTGCTCTTGTTTACAGCTGAAGAAGGAGTAGACGCTGCAGGCTTCAGCGTCGGCGCAGCAGAGGTGCTGCGTATGCGTCAACGCCATAGACATACTGTGTTAACGCAGTCTCCAAAGCTAAAGAAGGAGTCGACGCTACAGGCTTCAGCGTGGACGCAGCAGAGGTGCTACGTATGCGTCAACGCCGTAGACATACTACGTTAACATAGTCTCCAAAGGTAGACGCTGCTACTGAACAAGGGTTCTGGCGTAGTTTAAGGCGTCAACACTATTTGTTGACAGCGTGGACGCAGCTGAACAAGAAAGCTTCTACATCGACCTTACCATGTTGAAAGTCGGTGTACATAACCCATGCGTCAACGCCTTCTTCAGAAGCATCGACGCTGCAGTTCAAGCTGAAGTCAGTGTACATCGACCTTACCATGTTGAAAGTCGGTGTACATCACCCAGTGCGTCAACGCAGCAGAACCAGCTATCAAGTCTGCCGATTAATGTTTGTCCACGGTGTCAACGCACTAAAGGTTTTGCGTTAACGCATCAGTCACTGTGCTGGAGTACTTACAAGAAGCATCTACGCTCCATCAGTTGAAGGGTCCACGCTCCGTCAGTTGAAGGGTCCACGCCCCATTAAGAATTTTGTGGGGCCCCTAAAGCCTTCAATCAAGTTTGAGGAGCCTTCAATTTTAGAAGAAGCACATGATCCAAGGCAACATGAAGGCGCCACATGTACCTGACTGCAAGTGCGGTAAAAGTGGTCAGGGAGGACGCGTGATTTCGACACTCTGTGGGACCCCATCACACGAAGATTCTCTCATCCTGTTATAAAAGGATTGTTGCGATTGGCGGATAGAAGAATAAGAGAAAGAGCATTCCAGAATATCATATCGCGTAGCATCCGAAGAAGAAGAGAACGTTCCATCTTCAGAACAAAGCCTCCGTGAGAAAGAGAGAGGAAAGAAAAGATAGAGAGAGAGAGATTCAGAGTGTGTACATCAGACTCTTGGTCTAGGAACCAGAGCTGATCTTGCTCTTAGGAGCTACATTCCCTGTTGGGAAGTTTCTTAATTCTGGTTTTCTTTTTCCTGTTTTCCTGTTTCTTCTCTTCGTGTTCTTGTCAAGCTGTGAGGCAGCGGTTGCAGTGGAGGAATACTTTACCAATTATCATGTGGGTTTCTAATTTACTAATGATCAATTAAGATACTAACATGAATCATGTAGAACTCATACTAAGTCATGTTCTGTATAGATGTGCGGTCGGTACATGACCTTATATCTATGGATGTGTGGTCAGTTCAGGACCTTATATCTAACCTGCAGGATGTGTGGTCAGTTCAGAACCTTACATCTGCTTGACTTACAAGATGTGCGGTCACTTCTGGACCTTATATCTACCTGTCGGAACAGAAGACAATCTGTGCATTACAGGCTGCACACTTGGGCGGCTGGGCAGGGGCCGCCCAGCTCTGGGAGGGACGCCCAAGGGCTAGTGTGGCTCTGTCAGGGCCACCCTAGTGGGGTTGTGCGACTCTGTATGAGCCGCCCATCTCCAGGGCATTCTGGGCAGTTTTGGGCAGTGGGGTTGTGTGGTCATTTGGATGGCCGCACATCCCTAGGATGTGTGGTCATCTAGATGGCTGCCCATCCCTCAGGGGTTGTGTGGTCATCAGAGGGCCACCCATCCCAAGATGTGTGGTCATCTGGATGGCTGTCCAAGGGTAGTTGTGTGGTCTATCATAAGACCGCACTAGTCTAGTGAAAATCTGATTTAACCCTGTCTTGCCTGCCTTCGGTGAGGTTTCTAGGGTTACATTTAAAACACGAAATTCGAAGGATAGACTGCATGGAATTTAGGGCTTTTGATACCATTAGAAAGAGCACGGAAAATTCTACAATCTAGATCAATTTAAGATTTACAGTCTAAAATCACTACTGAAATCAAAGGGGAATAAGTTTTGCCCTAATTCTGACATGCCTCTACTAAACCATTAAATTCTCTCAGGATACTCAATAGAATTTGGGACTTCCTACATCAAATGAAAGAAGACATGATGCTGCTTCTATCCATATATAATAATTAGGGTTTAGTCTGTTAGAACCTACCTCAATCGAAGAGAGAAGGGAGAAGAGAGGAAGAAGAATGGACGTCGACATGCCTCCATAATTCCCCCGAGATCTCCCTGGATACCTAATAAAATTTAGGGCTTTTTAACTCCAAAGAAAGAGGACTTGACGCTGATTCCATCCATATATCACACTTTATATTAGGCTCGTTATTACCTACCTCAATCAGATGAAGAAGGACGAAGAAAGGAAAAAGAGGGGAGGCTAACATGTCTCCACTAATTACCAGAGATCTCCCTTGATCGACCTCCTCTACAGCCGCCACTGCTCCCAAACAAAACTAGGGTTGCAGAGCTTCATTTTTATAGCTCATACACCTTCTAGATCATTCTGTGGAGAAGAGTGGGCTGCCAATAGCTATTATCTACTCGAATTCTATGGCCATTTGTACTATGATCCAGTCTAGTAATTCCCCCCCATGGAGGATCTACTATTGGTGGGATGAAATTAAAGATATCCTCACTAGGAATAATTGGAAATTACAGTACATTCACAGGAAAGGTAATTATGTTGCGGATACCCTCGCATCATTAGCTTGCTCTACATGCATCAACCAGGAGTTCAGAAGCTGGAAAGACCTCCCTAGTAGAGCTCGAGGCTGTGCTACTGTAGATGCAGCCGGTCTTCCTAGCTGGCGAAGATAAAGGTATCATTTTCCTGCAGTTGGTTTCATTGTTCTTTTTTGTCGTGGATTCATATTCAGAGGTATGCCCCGAAGTTTACTTACACATGATCATCCTTTTTCAATAAAATTAGGGCCGGGTGCTTTTGGTGATGTTAGCACAATTTGTGCACTTCACCAAAGAGTAACCTGTGGTCTCATTTTTACTAAAGAAAACTCACGTTGGCTCATCAAATCCGTTCTGTTTACGCCTCCAGTATTGACGAGTCGTCAAAGTAATAAATAGTGTTATAATTTTAATCTAGCTCTGGATTACCAGGTAAGAAAGACAGTTGATAAAAATGCATGTTTTATTATATTTAATAAGCTTAGCTCAATTTGACTCCAACTCAAATGCTTATATTTGTTTATGCTTAATTTCACCGGTCATCCAAAACTGACCATCGTGGGCGCCAGTCCCTTTGTCACGCACGCCAGTAATTTTTGAGCCTGGCTTCCTTGAAGAGTCCTTCCTTCCCTGGGGGGGAGTCAAGGGGAGTTAACTCTTTGCGTTCTCATCAGTAAACATGGCTGCCGTTTCTGAAGGTCTTCCGTGTCGCCCGATTCGACCCCTCGCGGTGCAGGTGGGTGAAGTCGAGAGACTTTGGAGGCCGAGTGTTGCTTTTGGATTGGCAGATGGGTGGCGCTTTTTATAGACAGCAACGCCAAGTGGGGAGTGAGGAAGGATGCATCTACGTTTGCCGCCGGCCCGCCGGGGAATAAATACTTTGGGTCGCCAGCATGAGGGTGTGTCCGAGCCACTTTGACAAGCTGAAGTGCCATTCCCCGACTATGAGTGCAAGGCTGAGTTTGGAGATCGTGGTTCGCCTGGAGCTACATTTGATACACTACTTACCCGGTGGACCCATGCTCGACGGAGTCGAGTTTTCCGCACCCCGGGGGTATGATGGGGTCATCACTTACCCCTCCACATTTTTCGAAGCTCAGATGGAACGTCGGCATGCGCCATTGTGTTCTTCACAGGGGTTTAAAAACTCCCAGGTGAATCCCCCGTCCATGATCTTTAGTTTTAATATTGTCATTCCTAGCATTTACTACACTTTGGAGGTCTAATTCAGGTTTCTCTTTGCTGTTTACACTCCTTTTTGCTGGTCAGCAACCATCCAATGCGAGGCCCATCCTTTCTGGTCGGCCGGAAAGGGTGGAGGAGGAAGTTCCCACGGTTTGAAGGTTGGTGGAGAAGTGTGACTTCCAGTGGGCCGCACATCCTCATCCTGCGGTTGGAAGTGGGCCGCACAACTTGGGGCGATTCATTGAAGACCGTACATCCTCACAGGCAAGTGTCTCCCTCTTTCACAAGACTCGGCGTGTCCATTACGTGCGGGGTCTTGGGTGGTGATCACAGGTTCTCCTTTTGCTTTTCTTTTCTGGTTCTTAGTAGCTTTTCATTGTTCTCCTGGTTGCTTTCATTGCCTGTACATTCAAGAAAGAGAGGGAAAGGCCATCCTTTCCTGTCTACAGCCTCTTTTCTAGTGATTACGATGGGATGCCTAGTGCCCGTCGTGTTGGTATTTTGTTGACCCCCCCTCTGTTCTACAGTTTTTGGCAGTCTTTGTTCTTGTTTCAGCTGTCATAGGTTGCTGGTTGAAGTTCTTCCCCCGGGTGTTTGTGCGGTTCTCAGGGGGCCGCCCTAGTTGTTATACGGGTCTCCAGCGATCGCTCTTCGTGGTCCCTGGTCGGTCCACTGCGCCACCTTCCTATCTTCTGTGGCCTATCATCGACCGCACGTCTTGTCTGCGGCCAGAGATCGACTGCACTTCTTCCAAGCATAGGTACGCATCCATTTGGCATTATTCTATTTATCATTGTGCCGGATTTGATTCAGGACCTGCTTTACTGGTGACAGGCTACTCACCTAGGTACGTCCACCAGTAGTTCTGTCATTCTGATAGCGCTATCTTGCTTGTTTCATCTCATTTTTATTTAATTTGCCACCCTGTACCGTTGGACGGCTCACAGAGAGCCGCCCATCCCTCCTGTGCGGTCTCCAGGTGACCGCACATCTGTGCTACAGTGCACCCGAGCCTTACATATTTGTATTGCCATATTGCATGTTATTGGGTGTTGATCTCTCCGGTCTGATCATTTCTGATTTCTGCATGATTGTTATGCTCATGTCCATATTCATGTTTGTTTTGATTATTGCTTGCTAGATCTAGGCTAGACTTTGCATGCACTCCGGTGCGCATAGGGTCATTCCACTTCATCAGTAGTTGCATTCCTACCGAAGCGGGTTTCCTCTCGTCTCCATATTCCTTGGAGCCGACTAGTGGGTTAATGATTCTAGTCCAATTGGAACCCAATTGGATGAGTTTACATGGCTCGAAATAGACCCGTGCGTGTCTGCTACGCACAGGGGTCGACCCATAGGGTCGACCCTCGAACAGACCCAATACGCAGCTGCCCTGCGTCAACGCAGCAGCAGCCCTGCGTCAACGCAGCAGCAGCATCAGCTGCGACCCATATGCTGATAGACGCCAAAGCGTCGACGCAGAACCCCCACTGCGTCAACGCAGCGGCCCCCAAAGCCCCCAAGGGTCGACGCTGGACCCCTCTGCGTGGACGCAGCTGAAGCTCTGCGTCAACGCAGCACCGCAGCCAAGCCCCAAAGCGTCTACGCTGGACCCCTCTGCGTGGACGCAGCTGAAGCTCTGCGTCAACGCAGCAGCAGCAGCAGCTCCTCAGCGTCAACGCAGCAACAGCCCTGCGTCGACGCAGCCCCCTTATACAGACCCCAAGGCGTCTACGGATAACCTGTTGAAGATCCAAGTTGACATCGAGGTTCCAGCAAGTTATTACCAGAAATAGACAATTGTCATCTGCAAAAATTTCTTTTGGATAACCAGATTCACAGAAACTCAATATTGTCAAGGTGGCTCTATTTAAATGATGTTGTATCCACAAAAAAACAGGGGCAAGCAATAGCTACCTAGATAGAGCAATCATTTCATGTTAACGGATATTTATAGCCTGGTGAGGTTGAAAACTGCCTTTTCTGTTGATGTTTTTATAGTTCTGATGTAAGCAGATCACTTGAAATTCCAAAATGAATTTTGGATATAAAGTTATGGCTTCTGCATGGACTCTTCACTTTTGTGATCTATGTTTTTGAAGGATTCTAATTTAATTGCTCGTTGTTCCATATAGGAAAAATAATGCATCTAATCTATTTCATGTAAACTCATTTTTTGTACTGGATTTATGTGGCATTTACCAAAAAACTCTTGTAACGCTCTTTTTCTAACAAATATCTTGATGACATTTGGACTAATGCCGGAAAGATATAGAATATTCTGTACTTTTATACTGTATGTCTTGTATGACAGTTGTCAATTCTCCCCTTTGCAAGATTTGACATTGACAATCCACTGGCACCTGATAAGTATAGACGTGAAGGACGGGAACTCCAAATTTTAGTGGTCCATTGATGCTTCCAAATCGCGCTTCTGCAAACAGTTTATCTGCTCCAATAAGGTCTTCAGGAGGTTGTGTGGTCTATCAGACAGTTCTGCAATTATATGGGAAATTTCAAATCTTGTTCTTATCTCTCCTTTGATTTTCAGGGTTCAGAGATCCTTTCGGTGGTTCCGGCTCGTCGTCACGCCGCGCGGGCCGTTCGACGCGGCCGACACGCTGGCGCTGCGCCGCGGCGAGGACCTGGGGCAGGGCGACTGGGCCTCGTTCAAGGACGTGACGCCCGTCGCCAGCCAGCCGCTCGCCGACGACCCGTTGATGGCGGTGCTGCCGGCATCTTTTAAAATAGTGATGTCTTCAATATCCTGTGGCGGTATTGTAGCAAACATCTCTCTTGTAGATTGTATACCGTCGATCACATATAAGGGGTCCACTTTTGTAAATGAACCGGTACCGCGAATGATGATCTGCGGTGCGGCACCCGGGGCACCACTGCCTTGTAATACCTGCACGCCGGCGGCCTTCCAGGCGTCGACGACCCGCTTCGCCTGCGCGAGACGCGACGCATCATCATATTCGGCCCAGGCAGGAAGCAGCGGCCAGGACACAGCCGTGGGCAAGAGGCTTGGAGGGTCCGGTGGGAGTGAAACTGTCCTCGCTGGGACGGCATGGGGAAGCCATTGCCCAGTTCGAGCAGGCGCTGAAGAACTATAAGGCGTTGGGCGCCGATTGCGTGCGGGTGGTCTGTTTCGTCGGCCGCCGCTACGAAACCTTCAAGACCCTGCAGGACTACAAGGACTGGAACGTCCAGGCGATCAAGTCGCTGGACGCCTGTCTGCCTATCGCCGAACGTGTCGGCATCGCGCTGGCGATGGAGAACCACAAGGACCGCGCCGTCGACGAGGAAGTGACGATCCTGGAGAAATATTCCAGCGAGCATCTGGGTGCCAATGTCGACTTCGGCAACAACCTGGCCATGTGCGACGATCCGATGGACGTGATCAACAAGCTGGCGCCGTATGCCAAGGCCACGCACATGAAGAACATGGGCGTGCAGAACTATGCCGACGGCTTCCTGATGTCGGAAGTCCTGTTCGAGGATGGCTTCATGGACATTCCGGCCATGTGGGCGGTGCTGAAGAAGGCCAATCCCGCGATCAAGCCGGTGCATGAGCTGATCACCCGCGATCCGTTGAAGGTGGCGGTGCTGACCGACAAATACTGGGTCACCTGGCCCGACCGCGGCGCCAAGTGCCTGGCCGACACCATCCGGCTGGTGAATGCCAATCAGACCAAGAAGCCCTTGCCCATCGTCAGCACCCTGTCGCCCGAGGCGCAGGCGCAGGCTGAAGAGGACAATAACCGCAAGTGCTTTGCCTGGGGCCGCACGGCTCTCGCCTAAGCTTATTGCTCGGTAGAAGTCATAGCCAAACTGTCATGGCCCACCGGAGTGTGGGCCATCCAGTTGGGTTCGCGGGCATCGACGTGGCCAAGGCCAAGCTCGACCTTTGTCTCCTGGGCCAGGACTCCGATCGGCCCTTGGCCCGGCTCACCGTGCCCAATAACCCGGCTGGCTTTGCCCGCCTGGTGAAGTTCTTAATCCCTCACGCCCCTGATCTTGCCTCGGTGCTCACCATCTTCGAGTCCACCGGTTCCTATGGCCGCGCTCTGGAACTGTGGCTCTTCGATGCCGGCATGGCCTACGTCTGCGTCAACCCCGCGCAGATCAAGTACCATGGCGTCAGCCGCCATTGCCGCACCAAGACCGATGCTGCCGATGCCCGCCTCATCGCCCTCTTCGGCCAGGAACGCGTCGGTCACCTGGTGCTCTCCAAGCCCTTGACGCCCAACCAACGGCAGCTCCAGGCCCTCGTCCGCGAGATGGAGGCCCTCATCGACACCCGCACCGCCGCCAAGAACCGCCTCGAAGCCTGCGAGGTCCCCCGCGTGCGCCAGTCCATCCAGGCCCAGATCGACTTGCTTTCCCTCCAGATCGCGGCCCTGGAGCACGATGCTCTTGAACTGGTTAAGAGCGATGCCGATCTCCTGGCCCAGCACCGGCTCCTGTGCTCCATCAAGGGCATCGCCCACCGCACCTCCCTGCGCATCCTGGCCGAGATCGCCGGTAAAGTCTTCACCGCCGCCCGCCAACTGGCCGCCTACGCCGGGCTCACCCCCAGCCAGCACCAGTCCGGCTCCTCCGTCAAAGGCCGTACCCGCATGTGCAAAACCGGCAATGCCCGCCTGCGCACCGCCCTGTACCTGCCCGCCCAGGTCGCCAGGCGCCATTGCCAACCCATCAAGCTTTGGGCGGACTCACTCAAAGACAGAGGCTTAGCCCCCAAGGCCGTCATCGGTGCCGTCATGCGCAAACTCGCCCATATCGTCTTCGGCGTCCTCAAACACCAGCAACCTTTTGACCCCAATAAACTCGCTTTACCTCTTCTTTCCTTTTGACCTCAACACTGTATCTCCTATCTATATCAGAGCCGCCGATCATCACGTAAGCTTTGTTAGGAATTGCTCTGGTGACGGGTAGCCAAACACCCATAGGTTGAATAGTCCACTAGACCCGGTGGCCAATCCCGTGTGCTGCTTCCTTTACGCACTCCGCGGGCTCTGCGAACTCTGCGTGAACCCTTTCCGGGATTTTTCAGATTCGCCCTAGATCCAGGTGCCGCTGGGGATGATGGAGTCCTTCGGCACCACGACGATGCCGTCGCGGATGAAGTAGTTATCACCGTCCAGGTTCTCGGGCTTGCCGGCGGGGGTGATGACGACGTTACTGCTGGCGGGCGGTGACCGGCAGCTGCTCCTCGTAGACGCCGCCCCGCAGGTCGCGCAGATCCGCATGTAGGTCCGTCGACAAGTAGATCGGCTTACCGGATTCTGTTACCGTGGTCCCCTAGATGGGAGATTCGTCCGCTGGCAAGCCTGCCGCGGCGCCCCCGAGGCGCCCGGTCATTGCCCCGGAGCCACCGGAGCCATCCGAGCCCTCGCACCCGTTCGACGAGGACGACGAGGCCTCGTTCATCGGCATCCAGGCGGACCAGCTCAAGTTCCTCGACACGCACACCGTGCAGTCGAGCGCGATGCGCGTCGCGCCGCGCGTGTTCGCCAACGTCGACGCGTTCGCCAACATCAACGCGTGTACGCCCGAGCAGCTCGAGCGCCTCGCGAACATCCTCGAGATCCGCGGCGCGCAGCCGCGCCAGACGAAGATGCGCGAGGCGTGCTTCAACGCCGTCGGCCTCAAGAAGGGCATGTCGGTGCTCGAGATCGGCGCCGGCACCGGCGTCGTCGCGCGCGAGCTCGCGCGGATCACCGGCCGCGACGGCCGCGTCGTCGGCATCGACGTCAGCCTCGCGCTGCTCAACTACGCGCGCACGCGCACCACGCCCGGCGGCGTGCCGATCGACTACCGGCTCGGCGACGCCTACAACCTCGACTTCCAGGACAACGAGTTCGACGCGAGCTGCTCGATCACGTTGCTCGCGCACATCCAGAACCTCGACCAGGTCGTGCGCGAGATGATCCGCGTGACCCGGCAGACGGTGATGGTCCTCGACCAGGACTATCAGACGCTCGTGTTCGAGAACTCGAACACCGTGTTGACCCGCAAGATCCTGCAGCACGGCGCCGACTACAACGTCCTCGACGGCTGGTGCGGTCGCAAGCTGCCCGGCCTGCTCGTGCGCCACAAGCTGCAGAACGTCCAGTGCTGGCCGTTCGTGTATGCGGAGCGCGACTCGCACTCGTACCTCATCACGATCGCGGAGCGGTTCGCGGCGCTCGCGGCGCAGCACGGCGTGATCACCGAGGACGAGGCGAAGGTGTGGTTGCAGGAGCTCTACGATCGCGCCGTCGACGGCACGTTCTTCGCGAGCCTCAACTACAACTTCTCGTTCGGCAACAAGAAGGCGTAGCGGGTTCAACGCTCCGACGATTCGGCCTAGTCTTGGACCATGGCCACCGGAGATATCGTTCCGCTCGATTCGATCTGGCTCAACGGCAAGCTGGTCCCGTGGAAGGACGCCACCGTTCACCTGATCGCGCACGTGATGCACTACGGCTACGGGGCGTTCGAAGGCATTCAATCCGGCGGCAACGATTTCAACTGTTTGCGCAGCAGGCGGAGATTTTGCACCGCGAGCGAACGCATGGACTGGAACACGCCGCGCAAGTATTGCGGCGTCATTGGTTCACCGGAAAATTCATCGCCCGCCGGTTCGGACGCAAGCGTCTGATGCAACGCCGCCGAACGTTCGCCCAAATGCCGCGCCGTTTCGAGCGCCGTGCCGACGTAATCCGTCACGTCGTCCGGACTGGACGGTGGCGCGTGGCCTTGCGCAGCGTCGGCGAACACGCGGTCGTAATAACGGCTGATGTCGTCCAAAATAACATCCCACGCATTTTTCGCCTGCGGCACAAACGCCTTGAGAATCGCCAGCGTCGTGAACGAACCGTCGTTGCCCGCGTATTTGAACGACCCAAAAACGGCGGCGCAGTTCGGGAATTTTTTTTCGGTGAGAAAATTCCCGATCTCCAATTCGGGCTGGATGCCGCTTTCGATGCGGCGAAAAAATTTCATGGCCAGTTTGTCGCCGAAGAAAATAGTCACGTTGCCGTCATTTGAACCGTGGATGGACGTTTGACCCAACGTCTCGGCGTTCAAATCGGACGGAAATTCCGACGCAAGCGTCGTTTGAATCTCGCCGAGCGAATTTTTCAACGTCTGGCGTTGTTGCATCACTGCGAGCAGCGCGCGCGCGAACACCGGACTGGCAAACGCGTCGTAAAGCAAGCCGTTCAAACGTCCATCCGGCGCGTTCAAATCCGCGATGCCGTTTTTTTGCAAGCGCGCGATTTCATCGCCCGCCGCGAACGCCAGCGGCAACAGATAATTTTCCGGCGGCGCGTCCACAAATTCGACTTGCAGAAAAATCAGCGCGGCGACGGTTTGATCCGGCAACGGCACGTCGAACGTTTCTTTGATCGTGACAAGTTTGATGGTTTTCGTTTGGCTCAAAAACCACGGCTGCGTTTTCAGATGTTCGGCCAGCAGCGACTCAAATTTCGTCCGCGTTTTGCCCGCGAAAATTTCCTGCCAGTTTTCAGCGACAGCCAGCGACGGCAATTTGAACGGCTCGTCCGTCGGCGGTTTCACCGCGAGCGGCTGCGGTTTGGGTTCGAGCGAAAACCAATAAAAATTGTGCGGGCCGAGCGTGAGCAGATATGGCGCGTCGCCGATGACGGGAAATTTCATGCGGCCAAACAGCTCGACGGGAATCATGTCTTTGAACGCGCTCAAATCCAGTTCCACCGGCTGCGCGAAACGCGAAAGGTTGGCGACGACGAGCAGCGTTTCTTTTTGCGTTTCATTTTCAAACCGCAAGATGTAGCTCGCGGCGACCGTGCGCCCGCACTGAACGACAATCCGCACCTGCGCACTCTGGATACGGCGGGCATCGCGGCCATCATCACCGGCGGCCAGCGCGGCATGCCCGCCTTCGGCCATCTGCCCAAGGCCGAAATCGCCAGGCTGGCGGCCTGGATCCATTCGATGAACATCTCGGGCCTGCAAGCGGCGCCGCCGCAGCAGGTCGCCGCCGGCGAGGGCTTGTTCTTCGGCCAGGGCGGCTGTTCGGGCTGCCATATGGTGCAGGGCCGCGGCAGCGCCTCTGGCCCGGACCTGTCGGCGATCGCGGCGCGCTCCACCCGCCCGGAAATGGAAAAGTGGCTGGACGATCCCACTGCGTTGATGGGCCACAAGTCCGACCCTGCCTGTCCCGGCTGGGCCTTCTGCCCGGACTTCCAGTGGGCGGTGCAGGACGTCACGCTCAAGAGCGGCGAGAAGCTGCGCGGCTTCGCGCGCCGCCAGACCGAGCATGCGATCGCGCTGCAGACCCTGGATGGGAAATTCCGCATGCTCTACACCCCCGACATCGCCAGCACGGTGCGGGAAAAGCAGTCTTACATGCCGGCCTTCCATGGCACGCCCGACCAGCGGCGCGATCTTCTGGCCTATCTGGGAACGCTGGGCGGCATCCTGCCGGGGCCGCTGACCCATCCGGTCGCGCCGGTATCGCAGGCCGATATCGACGCCATCATGAATCCGAAATCCGGCGAATGGGTCACATATAACGGCAGGCGCGACGGTGGCCATTACAGTCCGCTGGCCCAGATCACCGCCGCCAACGTCAAGCAGCTTCAGCCGCAATGGGCTTTCACGCCCGGCGGTGTCGGCCTGGAAGGCGAGCCCGTCGTGATGGACGGCATCATGTACATTACCGGGGGAACACAGGTCTGCGCGCTGGATGCGAAGACGGGCCTTCGCATCTGGTGTGTGCCGCGCACCAACGGCCTGGGCGTCACATCGGGCGTGAAAGCGGATGGCGCCAGAAGCGACGCGCCCAAACCGGTGGGCCCCAATCGCGGTGTCGGCATCCTGGGCGACCGGCTGTTCTATACCTCGGACGACGCCTATATCGTCTGCCTCAACCGGCTGACCGGCGCGGTGATGTGGACGCAGCCGCTGGCCGAGCCCAGCGAAAAGGGAAAGGTCTATACCTCGGCCTCGGTGCTGATCGTGGATGACCTGGTGATCACCGGCATCGCCGGCGGCGACAGCCCGATGCGCGGCTTCATCGTCGCCTATCATGCGGCGACCGGAAAGGAAGCCTGGCGCTTCTATACCATCCCCAAGCCGGGCGAGGCAACAGCCTCTCAGACTGGGACATTCAACTGCGCTCCACCATTGTCAATGAACCAATCATCAACATCAACAAAATCTTCTTCTTCCTCATCCTCTTCATCCTCTTCATCATCTTCATCATCCGTATCTTCTTCTGAGTTTTATTCATCATTCGTGCAAAAGAAGAAGCCGAAGCTGTCAACCATATCAACATCACTGTTGAACTCAGCGCAGCAACTACGTCAGCAGCAGCAGCAGCCGAGTCGGACTAGTACTTCCTCATCGAAGTCGTTGCGAAGTCTGCTTGAAGACATGCCGAAGAAGCAGCGTGTGATGTTCATGACCGCAATGGATTTGGCCGTGTCTGCGGCAAATCTCACTGCTGACAGTGAGTTGGCCGCAAACCTTCATCGCTTTGTTGTACTCGACGCCTGTGTAGAAGGTGCCCAAATCGCCAACATACTCACTGAATCGGAGTCCGACTCCGATGAGTCCATGCAAGAAAGTTCAACTAAAAACGATTGATTGTAAGGCATGCAGTTAATAAATGAATAATTTATGATAATGACTCTGAGTTTGAATCGATCAGTAATCACTTGTCTTTGGCTGCTATAAAACTGTTTTGCATTCTGAACAAGAGGGCAACTTCCACCACCCAACAACACTACAGTTGAGGGATTTGGAAGTTGCCTCATAGTTCAAAATGCAAAACAGTTTGATTGCAGCAAAGACTGAGTAACGAGCTGAGTCAGACTGTTTGATCGAACGTTGTCGCGCGGACATCAAACAGTGTTGCCCCAACAGCACGAGTCGACAACTTGCAAGTCCCAACAACACTACGGTTGAGGGATTTGGAAGTTGTCGGCTCGATCGTGCAATTGTGGCGACACTGTTTGGTGGCATCACGATGCAGCTAGCGAAGGTGGATCGAAGCATGCAGCGCGATCATTCAATGAGTCACATGCGAATCAGCAACAGCGATACAGTTGAGGGACTTGCAAGTTGCCGCTGTGATGGTGCATGCTTCACAGTTTTATGGCAGCTGTTACATCTGGCGATGGCATAAGATAGTGAAGCTGCCTCTTCATTTCTCGACAACTTGCAAGTCCCATGCAACAACACTACAGTTGAGGGACTTGCAAGTTGTCGGGAAATGCGGAGGCAGCGTCACTGTCTTATGTCCGCAGCTAGATCATGTGAGCGCACACACACACACACACACAAACACACACACACGTATACGTACACACGCATAGTAACACACACACATACCACACATGCATGCACTGATACCTTTTGCATTTGCATGTTGATCGAATATTGTCGCGGACCCGGTGTCGGCCCGGTGCGCGGTCACCGTCCAGTGCTCGTCGGTCGACGACCACACGGCGCGGGTCACCCGGTGCCGGAAGCGGATGCGCTCCTCCGTCACGGGCCCCATCTCTCCGACGCGGGCCGCGTCCGAGGTGAGGCGCTCGAGGTCGAGGTAGCCGTCGGTCGACGCCGTATCGGGCGCGATTTCGAACGTGATCGTCTCCTTCTGATCCGCCGGCACGGTCGCCGGGTTCCACTCGCCCCACGGGGCGCGGCGGTACCACTCGGCGTTGGTCTCCAGCTGCTGCATCTCCTCGTTCGTCGGCCGGCCGATCTCGAGGTCGAACACGCGCTTGCCGTTCTCGGTGCGCAGCGGCAGGCGGTTCATCATCTGGTTCGAGCCCGCCGCGAGCTGCTTGAACGTGAAGTCCCAGGTCAGCCCGTCGGCGCGCGGCGTGACCTCGAGGTCCTCGTACGCGCCCGCCTTGGCCATGCCGCCGAGACCGCCGTAGTCGTAGTTGCCCTGCTCCTCCTCCTTGTCGACGAGGTACTGGGTGAGGAACCACGCGATCGCGATCTGCTTGTAGCCGATCAGCTCGATCGCGGCCGCCTTGCGCTCCGCCTCGGGCTTGCCGGCGAAGCTCGCGTCCAGCGTCACCGACGTCCGGCCGCGCAGCGCGTACTCGCGGGCGGTGACGCTGAAGAAGTCGTCCTCCTTGCCCTGGTCGACGAACACCGCGTCATCGGGATCGCCCGAGGCGGTCGGGGCGCACGCGACGAGCGTGCTGCCGAGGGTGGCGGTGGCGAGGGTGGCTGCGATGAGGGTCGCGCGCATGGTGCCCCCGACCTGGAGCAAGCCCCGTGCTCACCCGACCGCCGGTCAAATCGCCCACTTCCGTGGGCTGGCAGCTCGAGTCGCCGGCTACGGCGTCGGGGCCATGAAGCCCGTGTAGTCGGTCAACGGTCCCGACGAGAACGGCGTGTCGCCGAAGCAGGTGATCAGGCCGGCGCTACGCAGCACGCACGCGCCGGTCCACGACGACGTGATCGACGTGCCGTCGGTGATCGGGTCCGGGGCGACCGGCTGTGCCCACGCGCTCTCGCCGACGTCGGGGATCTCGCCCCAACAGTACAGGTTGTCCGGCGTCACCGCGCAGCGGAACTGATCGGTCCCGGCGATGTCGGATTGATGCGCCGTCGTCGCATCCGGCAGTAGAAAATACAGTCTGCGCTTCATAGTGACCTCCCTGGAGCCGACGGCCCCAGTTTATAGAGTAGGTCATGGCGCCTGATTCGCCAAGCGGCGTTGCCCATTTTGAGATGTGGCTGCCGCGAGATCCGATGCAATGATGGACGCGATTGTGCGGCGCATCACGGCCATGAGGGCAGACTGGCGAAAGGCAACCGGGAGGACGCACCGAAGACGGCCGGCCACCGTGTATGATGCGCAGCATGCGCCGCCGTCGCGCGCCCCAGCCACAGACAAACCGCAGATGACTCCGTTTTCCCCTTTCGACACCGCCTGCCTGAACGATGCGGCGACGCCCTGGATACCGCTGGACCGCAATCGCCCCGGTATCGACATCAAGTATTTCCGCATCGACCCGGTGCGCGGCGAAGTACTGTGCTCACTGCGCATGCAGCCCGGCATGATCTTCGATGACCTTCGCCTCGGCGAGTCGGTGCAGACCATCGACTCGAAGCGCCCGAATCCGAATCTCGAGCCGTATCGCAACGCGCAGCTTCGCGCCATAGTACCGTGCTGATGATGGAGATCGGCCGGCGCTATCGCAGCGAGCAGGGCGCCTGCCTGGCACGAGCGAAGGCGCTGTTCGCCGTCAAAGCGCGCAGCCGGGCGATGGCGGCGCCGAGTTCAAGGACACCCGTCGCCACCAGTTCATCCCGGGCCGGCATGCCCTGCCCCGGATACGCCGCGACCAGCTGTGCCGTCAGTTCGCGTACTTCGCTTTCAAATCGCGGCCGCACCTGGTGAAGCCTGCCCTGGCGCGCCAGACGCAGGGTACCCAGCAGCCGTCGCAGCAGGCGTTCCGCGCGCCAGCGTGGGTCCGGGGGGGACAGCACGGCCAGGCCCACCATCGCCAGCAGCACGCCGACCAGGGCGGAGGCCTGGGAATTCAACAGCGCACCGATGTCGTACTCCATCACGCCGTTGATGTTCAGTGTCACCAGCAGCACCATGAAATAGCCGGAGCCCATCAGGGCCCGGCCCGGCAGCGCCATCACCCAAGCGCCGAACACCAGGAACGGCAGCAGCGCCAGATACAGCATCGGCAGGCCGCTGGCCGCGGGCAGCACCCACGTGTAGCACACCAGGGCGGCCGGGAAGCTCAGGATGACCCCGAGGGACATCTGCCAGGCCGCCGCGACCGGGTTCGGCTGGGCCGCCAGGACACAGCACAGCACAGTGGCGAACAGCGTGGCGACAAAGCCATCCGACCAGCCGGCCCACATGCAGTAAACGACACTCAGCGCA
>JANBPO010005414.1:0-24244 GCA_024336825.1 Amorphophallus titanum | reverse complement strand
GTCGAACACGAGCAGCGCGATCCCGAACATCACGAACGCGAGCGCGGCGACCGCAGGGGGGCGGCCTCCCGCCGGATCGTCCCCCGCCTCCGCGAGCAGCTCGTCGATGCCGAGGTCGTGGCCGGTCACGTGCTCGAGCAGCGTGAGCGCGCCGAGCGCCGCCGCGAGCAGCGCCGCGGACGTCGCCACGACGCGTCCCCGCCGCCCGAGGTGCTCGCGGGTGCGCAGCACGCCGGCGAGCCCGAGCAACGCGAGCGCGAGCGACGTGTTGGCGAGCGACGGCCTCCCCGGGAAGGCGTGGCGCAGCGCCGCGATCGACCCGACGTGCCCGATGACGAGCACCGCGCCGATCGCGGCCGCGATCGCGCACAACACGCGAGGCAGCCGCGGCACCGTACGTACCGTTTCGGCGAGAGAGCCCACGACGAGATCCTCGCCCGATGCAAATGCGGCACCTCGCCACGCCGTGCGTCGCGCGGCGTAACCGGCGCGGGATCGCGCGCCCGGGCGCGGCCGTGCGCCGCCGCCGTGCGCTACGCGTGGACCGCGTGCTCGAGCCGATCGATCAGCGCGCCGAGCCGGTCGCCGTCGAGCTTGAGCCGCGCCGGGTTGATCACCAGCCGCGACGACACGTCGGCGACGGTATCGATCTCGACGAGCCCGTTCTGGCGCAGCGTCTCGCCCGTCTGCGTGATGTCGACGATGCGATCACACAACCCCGTCAGCGGCCCGAGCTCGATCGCGCCCGACAGCTCGATCACCTCTGCGGTGATGCCCTTGCGCTGGAGGTACGCCGTCGTCGTGCGCGGGTACTTCGTCGCGATCCGCAGGTGCGACAGGGAGCGGTCGTCGATCCGCGCGTCGGCGCGCTCCGCGACGATCATCCGGCAGCGGCCGATGCCGAGGTCGAGCGGCTCGAGCAGCTCGCGGCCATCCTCGTCGAGCACGTCGCTGCCCGCCACACCCACATCCGCTCCACCCTGGCGCCGGCACTCGGCCGCGAACTCGAGATGTTCGAGGCGCAGGGCGGGCGCGGCCGCATCGTCGAAGTCAGGCGCGCTCGCGTCCACCAGCGGCCGCGCGCCCTCGGCCCAGAAGTCCTTGCTTGAAGGTATATTGAAATGTTTTGAAAATTAGATCAATGATTGAAGCGGAGCTCCGTCTGATTTTTTTGTGCCGACCACTTAAAATAGTGTTTGAGTTGGACCTCTCGTTAGATACATACTTATTTTATTTATTTATATATACTTAATTTTAATATAAAATTGATGGGGAGTGGCGCTATGTGCAGTCGATAATTTATAGATGGGGGGTCGACCCTTTCCATTATACGCCACCAAACCCGTTTTGAATCCGTACCGGTGTTACTTTTTCTCCCATCTTTTGCCCTAAAAGTGTTGGATCCAAGGTTCCCATAGTCTTACACATGTCCCCCCTGACTTGGGGGTATAAAACCCATCACTAGGGCGACCCAAAGCATTATTGAAGGGAATATTTTTCACTCTTTCATATTTATATGCTTGTAGGAGAAGAAAAATGGGAGAGGTGCTTCTAGTGCAAAAAGCAATGGGATCCTTGTAGATTTAATGCTGTCTTGAGTTGGATTCAATGCTCCTCCTCCTGATTTTAAGCCGAGCAAGGCATATTTCGAGCCAAGCATCATCATTTGGCCCTCTACTTGTGGAATCAGTCCTCATCCTTCAACTTCATCGAAGAGAAGAAGAACAGTCAAGAGTTCATCATCCAAAGGGGGATTTCTAGCATCCTTAGAGTTGATATTGTCCATATCTTGATCATTTTCTTCCTGTTCAAAGAGCATCTTGTATATCCAAATATTTTCTCTCATCATACACTGTGTGTGTGTGCGTCTACTGGTTGCAGTGTGTGTGACTGTGAACATCACAGCGTGTGCATGTGTATGGTTTTTCACTATATAGTGGAAGCTATCCTCACTCTGTGAGGGGTGGATGTAGGGGGCACTGTGGTGAACCCGAGCCTCCTAAAATTGCTATGTTCATCGTGTTTTATTATTAGCGCTTTGCACGTGTGGGCTTCTTAACGTGAGTGCTATTCGATATATTATTCTTCTAACAATCGATCTTCAGTGAAATTCTCATTGTTCGTGTGATACATCCTCGGGTGAGAAGAGTTGTGGTCTTGTCTTCTAATATTTTCAGTATTTGCAATTTCCTTCAAATTGTAAAATTTTTTAAGGTCAATCAATTCACCCCTCTTCTCTTGATTGCCATCTACCGGGGACAACATAAACATCAAACGAAGTGCGGACGAGGAGTCCAAGAAAAAGAAATATGTGGCTCTGAAAGCCAACCAACCTAATACTGACTCCCAAGAAAAGGAGTCCAGCGATAGGAGTGATGAAGAAGAAGACTTCGTCATACTGACCCGCCAAGTGAAAAAAATCCTGAGAAAGAAGAAAAACTTTTAAGGAAACATTAGGAAAGGGCTAAGGAAACTGGCTCAAACCAACGGGAAGCCGAGCAAGCCCAATAACATTATTTGGTACGAATGTAAAAAGCCCGGACACATGAGGGGAGAGTGCCCAAAATTGAAAAAGAAATTCAAGAATGAGAAGTTTCAAAGGCCAAAGGCCATGGTTGGCATGGTGGATGTCACCAAATACCTCCTTATTCCAATGCTTCAGAGCTTCATTAAGTTGTTTGAGTTTATACTGTAATGAATAAAAAGGGTGATAGAGATGTTCATACTTGCTCCACTGAATTTTGATAAAGTACATAAAGTCTGGGTGAGTGAACCACATTTGCTGAAATATGAATCTCCCTGGAAAGGATTGTCTAGGGCACATGTTTAAGAGGAGGGCATCATGATCTGATGGCCCTCTGATCAGATGTTGGACTAATACATTTGGGCAAGAATTTACCCAGCTTGCATTATATAATACCCTGTCAAGTCTTGCACGAATATGAGAAGCCCCAGTCTAATTGTTGGACCAAGTAAAAGGTGAACCAGTGAATCCAGCATCAATTAAGCTAGTAGCAGTGATGAAGCTTTGAAAATCTATCATGGAAGAAGCTGAAGAAATCAAACCACCCATCTTTTCTTCAAGAGAGGTAATACAATTGAAATCTCCACCAATCACCCAGGGAATAGAATCCTCAGAATTAAATTCCATAAGTGCATCAAACATGTCTCTGCGGATGCTAGAACTACATGATGCATATACTGCAGTGAAATGCATTAGAGTAGTGTTCTTCTCCTTAACAGCAACAGTAATGAATTGAGGGTGCTACTCAATAACCTCAAGGTTAACATCAGAGTTATGGAACAACCAAATACTAGATGTAGCACCATTATTCCCAATAACAAAATGGAGATTAATATGATGAGCCACTTTATTAGCATGACTAAAATCAATGCGAAGCTCAGAAATAGTAGCCAAACTGATCTTATGAACTTTAATTAACTAGGCAAGACTTCTGACAGTCGCCTTGTTCCCCATACCCCTAGCATTCCATATAAGAGCCGAATCAATCATTAACATGAGAGGAGGAATTGGCAGCTATTACCTTTGCTTTAGCTCTGGTAATGCGAGCGTCGCTGATTAAATCACTAGGAATAGCTGAGATTTCATTAACTTCTCTGGCTTGGGAATCGTTAACAGGGCCAATGTTACATTGAATCATCATCCGAGCATTTTCAGACTCAGCTCGATCAGAAATTGTAGCATTTCTAGTAAGATGGAGCTCCATGGAACTCTGAGTTTGAGCTTGAATAGAATAATTTGAGGACCTCATCATGTTGGTATGAGTTGAGGAGGTCTCCTTTGGAACCCTACTCGCCTTATCATCACCCCTATCCAATAATAACGACTACATAGAAGTATTGTTAGCATTGTCTTTATTGTCTTCCCTTGTGAACTGATTGTTAGTCACAACATTAGCATTGAATGATCACGTGTCAGGGCCTTTCGACACGACGATCGTTCCGGTCGCCTTGGCGAAATCACGCGCGGCTTCCGGCGACGCGTCGCGTCCGGCGATGCGGAGGAATTCGCCGGCGTGCGGCGTCAGCACGACCGGTCCGGCACCGGCCGGGCGATGCCGGATTTTTTCCAAAACTTCCGGCCGGAGCGCGTCGGCGTCGAGCACGAGCGTTCCGGGAAATTTTTCCGCCAACGCACAGATCAGCGCGATCGTGTCCGGCGAATCGCCGCAACCGGACCCGGCGAGCAGCGCGTCGGCGCGTCGTGATTTTTCAATGACGGAATCGGAAGCGGACGACGCGAGTCCGCCGTCGACGTTCGTCGCGCCCGGCATCCACATCGCTTCCGGCACGGCGGCGCAGAACGCCGGCTGCACGCGTGCCGGGCACGCGGTCGTGACGAGCCCGGCACCGGAGCGCAGGGCGGCGAGCGTGTTCATCATCGCCGCGCCGGGCATCGCGTCGGAGCCGCCGACGACGAGCACGCGGCCGTAGTCGCGTTTGTCCGAAAACGCCGGCCGGAGCGGCTCGTCCGGCACGAGGATTTCCGGCGCAAGCACGCCGGTGTCGGACGACGGGAACGGGAAATGCAAATCCGCGAAACGAAGCCGGCCGGCCGCACGCCGCACACGCGGGTCGAGCAGCGGTCGTTTCGGAATGCCGGTCATCACCGTGAGATCGGCCCGGAAAAGCGTGTCGCCGGAAACATCGCCGGCACCGGACGGCAGATCGACGGCGACGCACACAAGTCCGGAAAACGCGTTCGTTTTCCCGATCAGCGCCGTCATCGCCGGCGACAACGGCGGGCGGAAGCCGGAACCGGTCAGGCCGTCGAGCACGACGGAGTTGCCGGACACGAACGTCCACCGGTCGGACGCGGACGCGAAGACACGGACCCGGTCGCCGCCGGCGAGCCGCAGTTCGTCGAGCGCTCCGAGCGTTTCCGGCGCGAGCACGGTTTCGTCACCGGCGAGAATCACACCGCACGCTTCGACGTCCGGGAGCAGGTTTTTCGCGGCGATGAGCGCGTCCCCGGCATTCCGCCCCTTGCCGGCGAGAACGAAAAGGAACGGCCGGACGAGGCCGGCTTCGCCGAGCAATCCGCGCGTCTCCCGGGCGACGCCCTCGCCGGCGAGTCTCATCGCTCCGGCGACAAGGGCGTCGTCGTCTCCGAAAAACCGGCGTTCGTAATCGCGCGCTTCCGCGCAGGAAAGGACCGGGACGATGCGGGGGAAGGTCATGGAATTTCGGATTTTTAACCGCAGATAACGCGGAGGACGGCTCGGCATGGGTAGCCCTCGGTACGTCTAACCGTGTCCCGATTATTCCCACCATCTCCGCGTCGGGTGGAACGTCCGCAGTTGGAGGTGACGGGACGATCACGTTCTCGGGCGCGGTGTCCGACATCCGCTGGAACGCAGACCTGGCGACTCTCGCTACTTTTCGGCGGGTGCATGTGACCCTTGACTATGAGGCTTCGGTCACCGCTCTACACGCCACCCAGCTGGCGTTGTCATCGACCATCGCGAACGCCGCCAGCTCGTACTCGTTGGTGGGCACGATTCAATCAGGCACGACTGTCACCGGGGTTAACCCGTCCCTAGCGACATCCTGGACGGACATCACAAACTCTCAACGCAAGTTCCACCGCGTTCGGTACGAGATCGCCAACCTTGCTGTCGCGGCGGAGACTTCAATGCATGTTCGGGGGGCGGTGTATGACGCCGACCAGGTTAACGTCATCACGATTGTCGGGGCACACCAGGGACACACTCCTGATGCGGCTTGCGACGGGATGAAGTTCTCGTTCACGTACGCATCTGGGAGCATGACCGCCGGCACCATCCGTATCGAGGGTGAGCTCTGACGCTTCATGGCGACGATCATCTACAACAGTGAGGACATCGCGGACGCATACGCCCCCTCACTGAATGCCGCGTTCGAGGATCTGTACAACGCCTCGGGTGTGAAACCTCGAGTGATCGCCCCCTACGGTGCCTGGTCGTCTCGGGCGATTGATGCGGCGTATGGGATCAAGGGTCGCGGGCCCGCCTCGGACCATTACAAGGGTCGCGCGGTTGACATCTATAACTGGTCAACCATCGCGGCACGTATCGGTCTGTCCCGGATGCAGCAGATTCTTGCGGCGCACGGGTGGCTGAACGTGCAAGTCAACGGTGACGCCTTCCCTACGGAGCCGTGGCACTACGCCAACCAGTCTGCGCATCCAACGGCTGCCGCGGTTTCGGTTTCGCAGTCCACCCCGGACCCCCTTGTCCCGATTGAGGAAGAGAACACAATGAACGGTTGCATCTATTACGTCGCGCGTGACGCGAATGGTGCTGAGGCGAACGAACGTACGGCGAAGCTGACCACAGCCACCGGGCATGTGGTTGAACCGTATTCGATGTATTTCCAGGAGCGTCCCGGTGCGGGCATTGTGGCGTTCAGTGGCGGTAAGAAGTACGACTCCGATGTGGTGTCTCGGCTCGAGTACACGGGGTTCGCGGCTGCGCGTAAGCCGTGGAATGACGACGCTTCGGATGCCCGTGTGATTGTGAAGAACACCGACATGGTCGCGCTCATCAACAATTTTTCCTTTTATAAATATATTTTTTGTTTATTGTAAATACTTTTTTTGGCTTGTTGTGGATTGGCTCAGTTCCTTTGGATCGATCGATTCAGCCGATCCAATCTAAGTGGATCAGGATAGGTTGGCCGATCTAATCCTACCCGATCCAGGCCAAAGCCCAGCAACTGGAGCACAATTGTCATGCATTCATTGGGGGAGGGGAGATCCAGTTAAGGTTCTCAAAACTAGTTCCGAATCTGGAACCGGTCTGGGCCGGGACCGGTTCTGGAATTAGTACGAACCAGTACCGGCCGGTTCGTATCAGTTTGGGACTGGTGACCTTTTTTACTGAAAAATGGAATTTCCCAGCAAGAAAATGCCCTGATCTGGTTGCCGGCAGCAGGATCTGTTCATCAGTGGCAGTTTGGGTTGTCGGATGGCGGCGATCACCAGCGGCGAGGTGACCAGTAGGCTCCTGCGCCTGGGTGTGCTAACTGCTGCGGGTGGAGGACGGCCTCCTGTGGGCATGCGGCTGCAGTTCGTGATGGCTGCAATCGCATACGGCGGTGCTCGGCAGGCTCCTGGTGGCCAGAGCTTGGGCGCAGACAAGTGGTGGGCTTGGTGGCGGCGGCTGCAGCGGGATCTCCAGTTCTCCACTGATCCTCCCGTGCTCCTGTGGCTGCAGCGGCTGCGGGTTTTTATTTTTATTTTTATTTTTTTCTAAATTGCATGCCGGCCAGTTCCGGGATAAAACTGTCTGAACTGTCCTGGCACTGGATGGTTCCAGGATAAAACCGTCTGAACTGTCCCGGCACCGGCCGGTACTGGTATGAAGCCACCTGGCATGGTACGTACCGGGTGGTTTTGCATACCATGGATCCAGTGTCTAATTCCTGAATCCTCTACTGCTCATATTATAATTGAAAGAATTAGCACTGGAGAATCATTGTCACCAGGCGTCAAGGCTCTGGCATGGTGAAAAGGTGGGAAATGGAGTTGCGGGGTGTCAAAGAAGAAGAATCTAGGAGCATATAGTTAAATATAAAATATTTTGGAGTACATATATAATCACCCTACCTCTCAACTATGTTTTTTGTACTCTATGTTTACCTCAACTGATCATGAAAACTTTAGATTCCTAGGCATCTCTCCTATGTTTTAACTCAACATCTAAAATCCTTTATATTCTCACTGATTAAAATAGTATCATCTGAAAATAGCATTCACCAATAGATATCATCATATAAATCATTTTACCTGTAAATAACGTAAAGAGATACAGGTCTGTTCTAATAAATGGATCCCTTTTATCTAATAAATGTATCCCTTAAATACGTCCATTTAATTTCTATAATTGTTTAACAAATTTCGATAAATGGCTAACCAAGGCCTAAAAATTCACAAAAATAGCCGAAACGATCCTGGCGAAGAGTACAATGCGACTGCAGTGACCACAAGTCGAGGAACCGAAGGATAAATAGGGTGAAGCGTTCTCCACTCGGAAGCTACAAAAGCAGTCTGAAACTCTTCTAAAAGGATCCGAAAACTATTAGAGATCCGGCAGGACCCAATAAAGATCCGCCAGAGATCTAGGATGCTACAGTCCTCCCCTCCTTTAAGAAATTTCATCCTCAAAATTTAAGGACTAACAAGGGTAAGGCAGGGAAGAACGACTAAGCAAATACAGACGCAAAGTACGAGAAACAGAATCCAGAGGAACAACGTCCGACTGTTGTCACGGATACACGCTCAGGAGTGAGCACGACCACCGGTGAACACAAGTCCGACACCTCTGGAAGAAGGCAACGTCGCTTATGTCTCGCAAGACAAGAGACATGACTGCCAGAGTACATGATGCCAAGAAACGAATCGACAGAAATGACAGAAACGACAGGCATAACCAACATCAGCTTATACAGGGAAACATAGTCCCTTCAGCTGACAGCCTGCCGACATCATCGACTCTAGTGCCAAAGGAGATAGGGAACACCCGGCACATAGGACGCCAATAACAATTATATAGAAGAATGGCAGCAAAAACAATGACATTGGACCATACCTAACATTAAGTCAGTCCTCACTCAGACATCACATCTGATCGAGTCGCGAGCTACTCCACTAGGAAAAGGAGCACAGCCAGCTACTGACAAGACAATGGTCCAACACATAAATGCAGAATCATCCGAAAGTAGCACATACGGAAGCACTGCTAACGACAACAGCACCTGCAGGATTCTAGCTCCGTACAGTACACAGAACTACTGAATACACTGCAAGGAGGGTCGCATCAAGGCATGCGGCAGCTGAACACACGACTATAGAGAACGAGTCATGCATCAGGCCGTTCACCAAGGAAAGACCCACAACAATGAAATCAATTGCAAAATGACAAGAGGCACCACAATCTCGGGGAACACATCTCAAGGATTATGAACACGCCTCAAGAGCACAATACCCACGAGAATGAATGCAGAGTAGAGGGTACTTTATCAGCAGGGAAGCTAACAATTTTCCCAACACTTGCAAATGCCATGCTAAAACCAGAAGAATGACCGACAACGGCACGGTCTTGACAACGTCTAGGTACATGCAACTAAGACGGAGTCACATCGAGAAAGAGCAATTCTCTCGACCGCCCAGAATTGTACAGAAAGAAATCCTCAGCCTGTGGGTCATCAGCCCACACGCTTCTGCTGCGCACTCCACAATGCATAGGGATATCAGAAAGATCCTCGGCCTTTGCGTCTCAGCGCACACTAGGCACCATCGCAATCACCAAAAATCACAATGTAACATGCCTCGAGCACTGATCCAGTGAGTAACCAAGCAGAAAGAGTCTGAGTGCAACAGAGAAGAGCACCAGCTTCAGCACAAAGCTCAAGGAAAAGCACTAATCTCAGCCTACCTCTATATCCTGTAAATGACAAATGAGCCTCATATCACATCGGCCGTTGGACACGGCACGATGAAAATATGGTACATAATAGCTCTCGACACAGGAATTAGGTCCAAAGCCACGCAACCGTAAGATAAGGAGATGATCTGGCTCAAATTAAGTTGTCTATACTTAAGCAGACACAGGATGAGGCAGCACTGAAATGGCAATGCCAAGGCCAATCTCACGAAGAGATCCACCGAATGACATGGGAAGCATCGAGCTTAGCAACAAAAGCTCACCAAGACGGGAAGAGCCTAGTTCGCTCGAATAACTTCTCAGTCAAATTGGTCCAATCGAACACTTCGAATTCGACAGAAGTGAAACACATCAGGGGCTGACCAGATTTAAGTTGGGACGACCAAAGTATCATAACAATCTGTACGACCATTACCACAACTCGAATGGTCAACAATAACTTGAGCAATTGATAGAAGAATTGAGCGCCAGCAAATCCCGACCAAAAAGGGAAATGCCAACAGGAATAACATGAAGAAATTCCTTCGCAGCACGAACAGCATAAAAGACGGCTGTCGAGTAATAAAACGAAACAATCTACAAATCCAGACAATTAGATATAACAAGGAAAGGGTAGAATCAACTACCCCACCTAAAAACAAGGAGCACAAAGTGGATTACTACACAGGGCTGTCGACACTGCAGGTGACAAGCCACTGAATCCACGCAAAGGAACAGACTTCTACGAAAGTCACATGCGATTAAACAATCAAGCCACATTAGCCTAGGATCCTCCCACGAATACTACTAACGTCCACCTCATCCATCATTTCATCGCGCTCTAGCCCATTCCATCGCGTCTCTACCTCAGTCAACTCGGCACGGTCGCGCGCCCCGCGTCGAGAAAAATAGAGGGGAAAGAGAAACGAGGGAGAAAGTAGAACGGGAGAAATGACAAGGACAGGAGAAGGAAAACCACAATCACACACAAACAACATCACCACAATAAGCAATTAACAAATAACTAAATCACATAAAACACAAGTAGCTGGAATAATTAGGACACTAATTAACTAACTGAAAAATAGAAAACATACCTTACAAGAGACAGGATGTCACTGCTCAGCACGAGGAAGCTGAGGTGCTGGTGAGTCCTGCTGAGGTTGTGGCGGCACAGGTTGGAATTGGGGCTGCTGTGACTGAGCCAACGAAGAGAACTGCGCTGGTATCAGTCTGTACAGGCAGTCTCGAACAATATGACCCGGCTGATCACAACGGAAATAAATCACCGGCAAAGAACATGGCCTGCCAGGGTGACTACCACCACACCTCGCACACGATCCTGGCTGACGAATAGTAGATCCCTGACGCTGCTGAGAAGATGGGACTGACGATGGGACAGCACCGGTAGAAGACTGTTGGGCACGTCATTCCTTACGCTCCTTTGACTTGCTCCTAGTGTTCATGGACGGAGGTATACCACGATCAACTGGCGCAAGAGAGGAGGTGCTAGTTGCACACGGCTGTCTGCCTTGCCGCTTCTCATGCTTCTTATTCTTGTATCTCTGGAACCTCTTGCCTTTGGACTTGGAGGAAGAAGCATCATCGACAACCGGAACAACGGAAGGAACTCCGGGAACACTCGGTAGATAGACCTTCTGCAACTACCCGATCGGTTGAGGGACAAGGTGTTGCTGCACACCTGGCTGAGTAGACTCAACCTGGGCGCGCACTTGAGAGGTCACCTGCCCTACTCCGGTTGGCAAACGAGGCAGCACGGCTTCACTCTACATTCCATGCTGAACATCCAGCGAATCTTCCACAACAGGAGTGGGAACTGCTGAAACTTGACTCGGTGTAGGCGCATAAACCATCACAACAATCACCGGAGGAGGAGCACCGCTTCCTTCCCTGGAAGTCCGGGCCTTCCAGCGACGCGCCATCAGAACCTAAGAAACATGTGTCGATGAAAATCACATCAATAATCACGGGAAACACCCTAAACCAGCAGTAGACGACTCTAGTGGACTTGTTCTGGACTAAAATTCAGAGTCATCCTCCAACTATCCAAAGAAAAACCATGAAAAAAGGTAAATGAAAGAAATAGCTTTAAAGCAAATGTTCCCCACATAAATGTTACTTCCCCTGGTAATCCAATGATTGCGTTCCCTCCAAATACTCCAGCACACAGCATGAGAATACGACCAAGCAGATGATTCCTAGCATTAGCACCTGATTAAAGCCTCCATAGTCCTAAAGTGGTGCCACATTTGATGAACTGTGGTGAAACTTGGAGAGAAGTTGACTGACTGTTAGTTTTTCAGAGCCACTACTGATAGGACATGTAATCATCAAGTGATCTACATCTTCCACATGTGCCAACAGATGAACAATTTACAAAACAATCTGGCTTCCACTTGCGTCTGCACATTTTTCTAATAATCCTTCTCTCAAACAACAACCACATGAAGGCTTTGACTTTTAATGGGGGGGGGGGGGCGTAACTTTCTACGCTTCAATAAACTGATCATAGCCTGGGTGATTACATCGAGCAACTGATAAAGAGCTTTAACAGTAAACTGTCCTGTATACTGATTAATAGGATAACTTATTTGCTATTTTGGGTGTTTATCAATTTACTTATGACTATCTTTTGTGTCTGTAATGAGTAGTAATAGAACGCTACACTCACTTGCATACGCTGCTTAACCTTGAAACTAACCATTGGTATTACTTTCTGTTAATGGAGTGTCACTTGTATTGGTTTCAACATTTTCTTTAAGGATATATATTTTAATCCTTGAGTTTAGGGTGAATGGCATGATGATACTTAGGTTGCCATTAAGTGAAAAAGGGTGCTTGTTTCAGGATGTTGTTCAAAAGAGGTAAAGCTTGTTGTGAAAGTATGTTAAATACGATAATTCACTAGTTTTCTCCAAAATGTAAAAAAGAAATTGGATGTCTATAACTAGCCTTGGTCAATGCAATGATTACTGGGTGTAAGTGACTGCTGTAAGAATGCATAAATGTGTTCCACTTGTGTGCAATGGTAAGGTCTCAGTTTATTAACACGGAAGATTGTTGCTAGCTTCTTTTCATTACATGTAGTACTTAGGGATTTGTAGGCTGATGAAGAGATCCCCCTTGGTTAGTTTTTGCTATAGAAAGCTTTGAACTAGAAAATAGGGAAAGGTTTAGTGAGATAAATAGTAGTGCGGGAAGTGACTTTGGTGTGGAATGTGGGATGGATGAGTTAAGCAATAAAATGGGTTTATATGTAAAAATGACAAAAAGAACTTTGTTTAATGTGGCTCTATATTACAAAATGATTGTTGTAGTTGTGCAACAATAGCTAAATTTTTTAAGAGCATTCAAGTTCAGTACACACTTTGTATCTTGAGGATACACATTGTTTGGACGTCAATATCCCTAAGTACTCTTCATGACTAACTATCATGTCTCAATTTGAACAGAGGTAGCTTTGTCACCTCATGACATATCTCATCTCATTTCATTGATGAGTGAGACATATTTCTCAGTGAGTTTGCCATTTTGCTTTGCCTTGATTTTCAATAATTTTTCTGCAGAGTTAACATGGCACTTCATGACACAGTCCACTTATCTTCATGGAAAGGGGACATGGTTTCTTAGTGGACCATTGTCATTGCTCTGTCAATTTTAACCCTTAGGAATTTTAGACTACCCTAATGTTTAAAGACAATACGCAATCTAAGTATCTCAACCAAAGATAGCCATGATTCTAGAATTTTCAAATTTTAGAAAATTATCCAGGGCACAACATGTAAAAGTTGGTTAAGATCTATTAAGGTTGAACACAAATGTTTTCAAGACATTTTATCTCTAAACTCAATGAATTCATTAACCTTGAACCAGCTAATTATTTTGGATGATCATAAGCCTGTATAATAGAAGATTTCAATTATTTTCATATTTATGATCATGGTATGCAGATCGAAATCCTCCTGAATTTCAGGTGATTCAGGAAAGTTGAAGAGGTAGCCACAATGTTCAACAAGTAGAAAATGAATTCAGGTATATTCATAAGCATTGAGCAGATAAATGTATTCAACCGAGCAGCAAGCACAAGGTTTCAAGAATATGCATAGACAACTATCAGACAACAGGTATGTGGATACTTCAAGAAAGCTAGCTTATGGTATGGCAGGAGTATCCAATCATGTAGCATGCAGAATCTGATTTCAAGATTGCTCACAATCATTGAGCAGGCAGCAGATGTGAGAGTACTCCCAGGGGATCAATTCTCATGGAAATAAGAATCAAGAAGGAAACATACTCTCCCCCTGAGACAATTCAGGTCAAGAGTATTTCAGATGAAACTCCCCCTTAGAAAGAGCTGGGGTGAAACAAATAGAATTATCCAGATTCATGACAGATTTGAGCTCCTAGAATTTCAGAAGTAATGGTCTTGGAATGAAGATAATGAGTGGATGTAAAGAAGTTAGTAGCTTACTGAGGGAATAAACAGCTTGAGTCAGATGTGTCGACCTAATGAGGCTAGTGAGTCGACACAAGGAATTTTCACAGAGCAGTAAAATTTGGCAGATTGAACTGATGCGTCGACCTAGCTTTAACAGTGGGTTGACTCAAGATTCTACACAGAAGATAGAATTTGATAGACTAGAATAGGTCACAATGGTACCTTCTATCATTTTACCTTCTCCATCCAAGATGGCATTTAGTCGGCCCTATCACCTTCGTCTATTATTATCCCTCGAAGATTGTTCCTTTATAAGAGGACATGCAGGCACGCGATGCTCCCGGCTTCCACATTTGAGACAAGCGCCGAGACGCTTCCAGCACTGTTCGACCGAATGACCGAACTTCTCACAAAAGGAGCAAGCCGCCATGACCTGCTTCTCCTCTTCCTCCTGAACTCTTTTATTCTTCCCATTGCCATTCTTTTTTCCATTACCATTACCATTATTACCGTTCCCATTACGGGACCTCTTCTTGTTACTATGTGGTTCGTCATCCTCCGTAATGTTAAATCTTTCTTCTTCTTCCTCTCGCCTATCACATTTTCGGCTTGACTTTTCATCCTTTCCCTTGAATTTCTCTATCTTCTACAAGGTCCTTTCACATAAATGGGCTTGTTGGACCATTTCCATATAAGTGCTGATGTTTTGTGGGCCGAGTTGATTTATAAAGATGGGCCTCAATCCGTCCATGAATCGGTTAGCATTTAATAAGTCCGTGCTAACTAGGTGAGGAGCATCTGGTGCCAGCCTCAAAAATTGGAGCTCATACTCCACCACCGACATCATGCCCTACCTCAGTGAGGTAAATTCTATCGCCTTCCTCTCCTGGACATGCTCAGAGAAATATTTCGCATGGAATAGTTCAAGAAATTCTGCCCAAGTGATTTGTCTATTTTGTAGAGGGGTTGATGTAGCCTTCCACCACGTGCGTGTGTCCTTTGTAAGTTGAAAAGTGGCCAGAAGGACTTTCTCCCAGTCCGCGCATTGCGTGATGTTGAAGATCCGATCCATTTCGTACATCTAATTTTCAACTTCATCGGGATTCGATGATCCAGAGAATCGCGGAGGGTTCAAGCTCTAAAAATTTCGATGCAGATCACCCGCCCACACCTGAGCACCGGCTTGGGCCACGATTTGGAGGGCCTAGGTAAGACCCGCAACAGTTTGTTGCATTTCATCCCTGTTAACACGGTGTGCCATTGCCATAAAAGGTACCTGAGAAAATAACAATTAGTTATTCCCTATAGAATTTGTGGGGGTTAATCCTAGAAATAATTTCTAAGTGACTATCTCATCCCAGGCTCTACCCAATCTCACATGGGTTTGGAAATTACTTCCTACTTCATAGGTATCGGCCATTAATCTTTGGACTTAACCTATGACATGACTTTGTTGTTAGGACTTACTTATGCCTAGCTCTGATACAAACTTAATTGTCACGCCCTGAGATATGTATTTCGCCCATGGGATCACCAGATTAGCATTAAGTGTTAAAGCACACATAAATAAAAGATCAACTTTTTATTCAGTATCTTCACATAATTAAATCAAAACTAGGCCGAATCAGCCAAATACATTGAAAGGTTAGTGGCATCGACTAATTGGCTCGAATCGGGCTGAATGGACTTAAAGGTCCGGGCCAATTGGCCTTAATAGACTTGGTGGTCCAGCCAATTGGGCGAAATAGATTCAATGGTTCAACCAGTTGTGCTTGTGATGGGCCAATTGGGCATAATGGACTCAATGGTTCGGTCAATTGGGCTTACGATGGGTCAGTTGGACATAATGGACTCAATGATTTAGCCAATTGGACTTATGATGGGCCAATTAGGTATAATGGACTCAATGGTCCAGCCAACTGGATCTATGATGGGCCAATTAGTCAGAATTGACTTGATTGTCTAACCAATTGGGCCTATTTTGGGCATTTGGACCTAATGGTCCGAGTCGATTAGACTTAATTGGACATTTGGACTCAAATGGTCCGAGCCAGTTGTGTCTAATTAGGCATCTGGACTCAATGGTTTGAACCAATTGGATTTAATTGGACATTGGAATCCAATGGTTCGAGCCAATTGGACTTAATTGGACATTTGGACTCAGTGGTTGGAGCCAATTAGACCTAATTGGGTACTTGGACCCAATGGTCCGAGCCCACATGACCATCATGGCCTAACCAGTCTGAGCCACATGGGCCATAGGTTGGACTTGGTTTTGATGGGCCATAGCTCTCACCTGAGCAGAGAGAGCAGCAGAGCCTGAGCAGTCTGACCTTGCCAAGACTTTTCTTCTGCTAATGGTGCCCCAGTTTAGGGGTATTTATAGGCTCCAGGGAGCTGGCAAACCTGAATGCGCAGCCCCCTGTTGGCCTGTTTTGAGAAGGGTTTAAACAGTGAAAGCATGTTATCTGCTGTCTTATGTTTTAAACACTGTTGGGCTGATTTTGAGAGGGGAGTATTACTAGCGATTTTTAAAGAAAACCCCTTAACAAAATTGGAGATTGTTTTGCTCTCACTGCCCAAGACCCATTGGGTCATATTTCAAGGGAGAGAAAGAGAGCCGAGGGTGAGACATCAGGCCCTCGTGCTCTTTTTGTTCTTCTGCCCCCTTTTTTCCTTCTTTAAAATTGATTTAATATCTCCTATAAATGGGGAAAAGAGAGAGGGGGGCCACATATGAGACATCCAACGAAGACCTTGGGTACCATCCTCCCATCAAAGCTAGGGGCTTCTAATTTGACATTTCTCATGGCCCTCTCGCCATGTTACGGGTCGAGAAGGAGAACCAAGAAGCTATCATGGTCAAAGCTATGACCCCCATAAGGACTGGTGCTCGGCATAGAGCTACTTCACCTCATGCTATTGCCGCTTGCTTTGTCCATCATCTGGACTACCATACTACCCCCACTGTCGACAAGGCAGCTGGAGGGAAGAGGAAGAACTACAAGAGAGGAAAATTTGTTGTTCCCAAAGGTTGGCTTTCCACTTCCAAGAAGTCCGTACTAATTAGCGGCATGAGGGTGTTCCTGAATGGCCGCATTATCGAAGCTCTACTGGACCGCATCATCTCAGCGGTTCCTACCTACAACGCCTTCCAAATATTAGCAACCTAGAGAGCTGATCCAGAATGGAACAACCAGGGGAGGCTGACCCCTAACCCAGCAAAGTTCAAGCAAGTTTAAGGTCCTAAGAGGACCCGAGGTCCGGCTCCGGTCCCGCAAGATAGAAGAATGGTGGTTAATGGCCCCAGGAGAGGGGGCAAGGAAAGTGTACCAGAAGAGGAGGAGTTTGTGCCAAGGGCCTTGCCACCTGCCCACCGAGCCTATGTCAGACAGGCTGATGTTTTCAGATGTTCAAGAAAATTGAATGAAGCTGCCAACCTATCACGCCTAGCATATATGCCGTTGACGCAAGAACGATTGCTGTCCCGCACTCCGTCTCTGAGGTGCAATCAAGAAGAAATGGCCAAAGTGGTCCAAGACTATTTCCATGGCCTAGGGAGTTCATCCTTAGGCTAGCAAAGACTACTCTACATCATGGATGCTGAAGAAGAAAGAGAAAGAGAAGAAGAGACGATGGAAGGGATTTCGTCTATAGATTCCAATGGTCATGAGGATGACCTAGAAATCAGGCACCATGAAGACTCCCCACCGCGGAGAGAAGAAAGAAGAGTATCTGTGTTCAACCGGCTGACCTTCCTCGGCCAAGCCAGAAGGCAGGTCTAAATGCAAAAGGGAAGAATGCAATTCTTTTCCTGTAATATGGCGGGGGTAACTGACAGATATGGCACCTTGACCGAAGAATCTAAAGAACTTGTCAAGTTAGCCCACAGACTTAGGGCTGTAACAAGAAGAAGTCAAGTCACCAAGGAGATGCTTGGAATGGCTGAAAACATGCCGGTTGTCGCCACTCTAACTGCCAACGTGATGACATCAGAAGAAGAAGATGTTCCCTGACCAGTCTCATTAGAAAGAACTTCAAGCAAAGTGTTGGAAGATGTGCCTATGGCCGTCGGGTTGGATCCAGCTATTTTAATGGTGTTACACCACTACCAACAAGAAATTAAATCCCTGAGGACCGTGAGTCATTAAGTTTAAAAGGCTCGGATTAGTAATAGTAATCCAAACACACAGTTTTCCTAGCCAAGATGCAAAATTAGAACTATCAAAGACAGGAAGCACATTTACACTAGCCATCATGCAAATGATCTTTTCTCTATGACTACAAGGTCGACTAAAAAATCAGAGACGAGGCTCTGATACCAATTGTTGGCCCAGAGAGATGACGAACAAGAAGGGTGGTTGAATTGTCCCCTTACCGAGATGGCGAATTTTAAAACTTTCTTAGCTTGTTCCAACAGATATAGAATTAACAATGTTGATTAACTGAAACTCAAGTGAGATTTAAAGTGTTCTATGAAGCTCTCCGATCTCACTCAAATTACCAATGCAACTAAACAATGAAATCACGCTTAACACAAATAAATTTATGCTTAATAAGGATAACGGAGGTAGCAATGTGTGGAGGTGTAGTGAATAAAAATCAAAAAGTTGACCTATGAAGGGAGATACAAGAAATGGACAAACACAGGCAATTACACGAGACACAGAGATTTTTAGGTGGTTCGGGACCACGACGGGCTCCCTATGTCCACCCCTCACCCAATTGAGTGAGGCTTCACTCCACGCTACAAATGTAGCAACACAGGGAGGAATCCCAACCACGAACGCTGCTTCCGCAGAAATGTCCACATGGGGACAAGCCCCAACACGCTGCCACTACAGCACCCACACATATACGTTCGGGGATCACACCCCGGACACTTAGACCACGCGGAGACGTAGCTCTGCCCACACACACGATGATGTTCAGAGTTTTACAAACTAAAGGATGAACAATAAATGCTTACACAAGATTTAGATCAAGATAACCAACACAAGCAAATGGGTAGAGGATGTAGAATATTTCCCCTTCATTTTTCCCAATGGCCGTTTGAAGATGTTGTTGTAAACCCTATTTTGATATTTTGATGATGGCCAACAATCTTGGTCTGATGATGGCCAACACTTATGCCTTGTTCTGTGCTCTTGTGCCTTAGCGTTGTAGAGTCAGAGCTTCCCTTCAGAATGTCTGTGCATGGTCAGTGCACATCTTGCATGACCTTGTGACTTAAAGTCTGTGCACATCTATCTAAGGCACAAACTAAAGTCTGTGCATGTTTCATGAATGTCTTAAGTCCGTGCAGAGTCTTCAAGGTGCTTCATAGTAGGTTAAGGCATAAAAGCATATAAGTCCTTGCATGCATAAAGTCCATGCATATTTTGGTCTTAGACATTTTGCTGTCTGTGTTTCATCCAAAATCCCGTGCATGAACAGTCTTTGCAATATAAGTCCTTGCATGTTTTACGTTGAGTCCATGCATAAACTGCCATGCCTTTAGCTAATCCATGCACGCTTTCGCATAGTCCCTTGAAGCCATACCCCTTGCACATTTGGGTTTTAACATGAAGTCCATGCATGCTTTCACATAGTTCGTGGAAGCCATAGCCCGTGCATGTTTAGTTTTCAACATGAAGTCAGTGCACGACTTCACACGGTCTGTGGAAGCCTAACTCCGTGCATATTCTACTCTTAACACTAAGTCTGTGCACTTTGTGTTGATGTCTGTGGACATCAAATCCCGTGCAGATTTTTCTTTGAAACAAAATCCTTGCACGTTCTCACAAGCTCCTTGTAATCCTTCATAGAGTCCGTGCTTGTGAAACCCCGTGTAGACTTTTTTGTTGAACACAAGTCCGTGCATCTTTTCCTTGCCAGCTAGATATCAAGTCTGTGCAAGTTTTACCTATGGTTTAAACCCCGTGCATATTTTCATTTTGTAAAACACAAGTCCGTGTAGACTTTTCTGTTGATATCAAGTCTGTGCATCTTTTCCATACAAATAGGATGTAAAGTCCGTGCATCTTTTCCTTGACAACAGGATTTCAAGTCTGTGCATGTTTTACCTATGGTTCCCATGCACATTTTCCTCTGGCTGAACACAAGTTCGTGCATCTTTTCATTTATGCAACTGAACCCCGTGCACATCTTTAGCCTCTCACATTCTATCTACAATAAAGCCCGTGCACTTTTTGTTGGCTATTCTTCTAAGTCGGAGCATACACTGTAGCAGAGTCAGTGTATGCCCTTTTGATGTCCGAGCACATAACAACCCCGTGCATATTTTCTAGTCAGGGCAAGTCCGAGCAGGTCTGCACTGAGACTGCCTTAGCAGCAGTAAGTCCGTGCAGATCCCTTTGCAGCCAGTTCACTCATACTCCGTGCATACCCCGTGCATCTTTTTCTGTCTAATATACTCTCAACTGAACTAATGTTTGTTTCTGTGTTAACAGGTAATGTTTCGTGGAAAACAAGGGTGGCACGTGATCCAAGATTAGATGCAGTGCCAGGATCGCGACACGTGTAAAGTGAATGGCAAGATGCTGCCACGTGTGAAGGTTTTATGGCGGGATTTCGTGGAAGACACACGCCCTTTCTGCTGCTAGTATAAAAGAAAGCTTTTCCTTCCTAGAGAAAGAAGGATCACGAACCACTTCTAGACAAGCAGAAGCCAACCTGTGTGATCCAGACAAGAAGAAGAGAGAAGTGCAAAGAGAGAAGAAAAAGAGGAGAAGGCACATTTTGGGAGATAGAATGAAGAGATTTGAGTTTTGGAGCAACAGTCGCTTTCCTCTTCCTCCTCCCTGGAGTTTACGTCTGAGACTAGCAGGGGCGAGACACCCCAACCCTAATATGCTAGGTGAGACGCCCAACACCCCTCCTCCACCATCTTCCTCCTCACCCTCCTGCTTTCCTACGTGGCATTGCAAACCCTACAAGAGCCACCATCGCTCGCCCAAGCCCCCTCTCACCACCGTCAAGGGAGAACATGGACTATCTGCTTGGTAGAACCATCCACCTTATTGCATAACCATTCTCGGCAGCCCCGTGGTGTTCCTAATGTGACACCCACCACAGGAGGATTCCTCTTTGAGTCCTCTTTACAACGAGTATAGGCTCGAAGGCCTTTTGCATCCGGATCAGCACCGATGAGCCATTCTCGCCGGGCTATGTGACTCGCCCAGATAGGTCTGATCTGAGAATGATCTCCATGTTGCTGTAATTCTCTTTGTTGCCTTGCTGAGAGTTAGGGCCTGGCTTTTAGTGACATCATATTACATCCAACCCTCTTCACAATGAGGGCTCGCTCGCCACCATCCGACCTCAGAGCAGGCCGTGGCAGAATTTCCCGTCCACCTGTGCCCGTCTGCTCTAGCAGACTCTGCATGGCAACTAGAGCTCTATTGTAGAGACTCCCATGGACGCCTCACTATCATCCAGGATGCGCCACGCTGCTAGAATGTTCCTCTCTGAGTCCCCTTCAAGTCCCATCAAGCCGTGGTCCATTTCACCTCTGGATCATCCCAGGTTAGCCATTCTCGCTAGCACGCAGGCTGTGACCTGCCTGCTACAGACCGGTGTTAAAGCAATCGCGCCTTCCACGGTCACCATCTGCTTCTTGTTGTTGTCCTCCTAGTTTTGATGATGACCACCATGATGTGATAGATTGAGATTTGATGATGACCACCATGATGTGATTGATTGGTTTGTTATCTGATGATTTGCTATGTGGCGAGTCTTTAACTTTCAGTCTCAAGGAGGGCCATCTTACTTTTTTTTAATCTTATTTTTTGTCATTTTTAATTTTACGATTAAAATATGTGATCGGACAATCAAATTGAGTGGCTTAAATTTATTATCATCTTAGAACGAGCAATGATTTTTTTTTTCTTATAACATTATTCATTTTTTAAGATCTTGCTGCCGCCCATTGCCAACTGGCCTGCCCCCCCCCCCACACAGATGCTTCTACTGCAACTCCAGCCTCCATCTCCGCCCCTCCCTGCGAGGTGACGAAGAGATGTCCTCGCGCCGCCCCTGCCGCCAAGAGCCCCCTCCTAACCAATGTCTCTTGCATGCGCAATGCCCAGACCATCCACTGTGACATCGATGTCTCCGTCCACGACAGCTCCTACTCATCCTCACCGGCGCCAATGGGTCTGGCAAGACCACCTTCCTCGTCATGTTCGTCGGCTTCTCCCGCCCCTCCGCTGGCCAGATCATCCGGAATGGCCACAACCCCTACTGGGTGTAGTACGCTGGTTAAGGGTATGTGGGTGGCATTCACACACACACACACACTGCCATGGTTCCTACTCCAGCACCACTTTCAGTTCAAATACACGATGTTCCAACTCCCTAGTATTTGGTTTTCTTTAGTGATAGGGGATGAAGTCCCTTGTTTTGTTCATTCTAACGTATCATCATCTCATGGTGAACATCATCTGTCTATTCCTGTTTAGAATCATAATCATTGGACAACCAAAGCATTTTTTCATTTCCCAGAATTACCCAGGAACAACAGCTCTGTTTCCATCTGTGTGAAAAACTAGTTTACTAAAAGTTGTTCTGGTTAGTTTCTGGGAAATTTTAGTTCTTCGAGGGATAGCAGTTGCATAGACTTGTTACATTCCAACTTTTCAATGTGTAATTTTGTAGGAAGCGATGAGAAACTTTGGTAATATAGGTAGATAATTTCAATGATTTCTGAGCCCCTCCCGAATTAAGCCTCCTTGCATCAAATGCCTAAATAAAATTGCCAAGAATCTGCCAGCATTAATGGGTGTAGAAGATTCCAGGGATCTAGGTTTTTATGCTATTAATGTTAAAAAAGAGAGAGTGTTTTTTTAGTTATTATGAGCATGACAATTGAAGCATGGGAAAGTCTGATTCACAAAATCAACTAGCTAATGCCTTCTTGGTGTTATGCAGCGCCAATGTGAACCGTGAACCTGCTATTTCTCTGTTCTGCCAGTGCATGGGTGCATTTTTCGATGTCTTCTCATACCACGTGCACATTGGCTTCACAATATCCATGGTGCGTGCATGTAAGGACCTTCATCCGCCCTTCTAGACGCGTTCCTATCCCATCTATACGCGTGCTAAGACCATCCATACGCGTATCTAATTTTTATTGTAAAAAGTCTAGACATATAATGAAAGATTATTTTGTCACAAAAAATGATGATTTAAGAGCATGCAAGAACAACATGAACAATGGAAAAAGTAAGTGCAGAAGAGAGGTCGACACAAGGGGGAAATGTGCTCAGCACATTATTGGTTAGAAGCCTAGGAATGGTCCAATGCGTCAACACACTCTTCAGGACAGGTCGACGCACCCTCAGGCCAAACAACACTTCATGAAGAAAAATGCTTAAATAGGTCGACACTACCAACCCATGGTGTCGACACATCCTATGTTTTGGAACAAAAGGTCACATGACTCAAACAATTTTCGTGCTTTTGAGTATTCAAAGTCATGCTGTCATTATTGTGAAAAATCTGGGCATATTATGCATGCTTACTTTTTGATGAAATTTGACAATCTGAATGCCCAAAAGTCAAGGAGAGCACCTACTAGAGGTGACACTAACCATGGAGGGCCCAAGAACTCTTGGGTACCTAAAAATAAAAAATGAGGATTTATTTTACAGGAGTGCCTTGGAGGAAGAAGGAAAATAAAAATGGGGTTCAATAAATCAAGGCACTTGTGGTTGGTAAAAACCCCAATCTTTGCATTTGCTGCTACAATGATTGATTTTCAGTAATCCTTCTTGTTAAGTTGCATATCATGTCTAATTTGGTCAATTAGAATTCATATGCTCTACTGCATGTAGCATCTTATTGAGGGGAGTTTGAAATTTTTCTAAGTCACTGCATACATTGAGTCCACATTTGTCTTCATATACTATCATGAACCAAGTTGAAAAATCTATTTTCAAATTAGGATAAATTGTATTTTTGATGCATCATCATGTCATAACTACATGGTATATCAAATGGTGACATGTGGAAGGGCTGGCTAAGCCAATCTGGAAACTATCACTACGCGTGAGGTGATTTTAAGATCTAAGTTCTCCGCTTGGTACCATGGGTCAATCTTGTATTTAGGTTTTGCAGACTGTCATAAGTTCATACTCCCATGCATGGTCTTAATGTCAAGTTTGATTTTTTTTACATTTAGATAGGGGGAGTCGGTGCACATACTAGTCTGCTCATGTGCATAATGGCCTTTGAGAATTAATTGCATATCACTCGTGTCAAAAAATTCAAAAAGATTACTTGAAATTCATGCAAATACTTAGGGGGAGTAAGGCTGTTTAAATTTCTGAATTGTTCATTTAGTATGTATGTATATGTT